>JABUQX010126332.1:0-45389 GCA_015478945.1 Trachelipus rathkii
AGTTTAACACATCCCTCTTCTTGTACTATGGGACTCTCACTCTTCCTCTACCCCCCCCCCCCAAACCACCTCATTCTTGCACCCCCCTCCTTCAGCTCCCCCCCATTTTTTTTTTATCCCCAATTTGAAAGTTTAACACAAAATAACAACCATTAGAAATTTCTTAACAAAAAAACAGTTTGGTGTAGGAACTGTTTTTTTTTTTTGAGTAGTGTTTACACATTTAGCAGATGTACATAGCTATAGTGAGGACAGGAATTCCTGCCTTCACACATGGTGATTCCCGGAGATAGCGTCGCTTTACAAATCGTGCGGCTCCCGCTTTCATGATCACTCTTACACAGCAACATAAAATAAATACTGTATGAACAACCCAACAAGATCTAGGCTCCCCCCCCCCCTCTTTTTTTTTTTTTTTTTTTTTTTTTGTGGGCTTGAACTAAGAGAAGAAGATTGCGTAATCCTCACGAATTGTTATAATTATAGAACAGACCCCTTAATCCCTTCAACGGTTGACTTTTTAACTCATCTATTGCAAACCCCTTGCCATAAATTTTTTTTTTTTTTTTTTTTAAGGATTTGAGTTTATTCAGAATCATTAATGGTTGTTTGCATACGTTTTGTCCATAGAGGAAAGAATTTTTAAAAATTTTTTTTATTTGAAGGATAAAAGTATTATTTTAACTACTGTCAACTCCAAGTATTACATTCAGAAATAAGAACCCCCCCCCCTTTTCTTCTCCCCCCTTTTTTTTTTTTTATTTAACTTTTATTTCTCTCTTGGTTCCCAGCACTCTGTCAGTTATATTATGGTAAATTCTTACATTTCTCAAATTCTCTACGGCTTCTTTCTCATGCTTTAAGATATAAACATTATTCTTTTTATCCGTAATACCCGATAAGGTCTGGCGTATCTCTCTGCCAGCTTTCCCACACTATACTAACAGACTGATATACTTATATTTGAATGATCCTTTTATTTTTATATACAACATGTTGTGCCAAAGGTCTACGCATTAAAGCCACTAATTTCTTCAAATAGGCACTTTGGCTGACTGTGACACTGAGTGCCTCCTTCTGTAATAAGCTTACTGGTACTGATAAATTCTGGCCAAACATGAGCACACTGGGAGTGAACCCTTGCTCATTCAAAGGGCTAATTCTCAAATAATACAATGCCCAGGGCAAGATTTCCGCCCATTTTAACATTTCATTGGCACTATCGTTTACCATACACCTCAGTGTCACTATGAGTGCCTGAATTATATTTTCAGCCAGTCCATTCGAACTAGGGGAGTTAGACGTCATGACTATATTATCTATGTTGAGTAAGTTACACACGTCATTAAACAGTTTGGCAGTGAATTGAGTTCCCCGGTCTGAGATGAGCCTCTTTATTGATCCACAGAACGGAAAAATCTCGCTTACTAATACATTTAATACTGAGTCGACCTTTGCCTGCCTAAGAAGGTAGGCGAAAGGATACTTGTTAAACCTATCAAAAAACTTGCAGATAATTGAACCCCATACTATATGGCAGCTTAAACAAATCCACATGCAGCGTGTCAAACTTTTCTGAGACCTTAAATCTGCCAAATTCTGGAGATATCTTTTTAACGCTTTTGTTTTTCTGACAGACATCCCAACTCTGTATGAATTTTTTTTACTCTACCATGCATAAATTTAAAGACTAAATCAGATCTTAGAACAGTTAAGGTCCTTTTAATTCCCAAATGATTTGTATTATGTATTTTCCCTATGACGTCATCCACCAGATTTTCTGGTATTAAGATCCTAGAAGTGCCTGTAGAAATGTCGACCACCAAGGACAGCTCCTTGTCAAGATGGACGAACTCATTGTAACAGGCCTTTAAACTGGTCGCTTCCCCCCCCCCCTTTATCAAGTCCTTTATATAACTATCAGTCTCTTGTTACACAGCTATTTCTCTCAAGTCTATACCCTCTCATATCTTTTCCATTATCCCGCTTAACCCTTTCTTACTGTACATTATCGTATTTATAATGAAATTATCAAAGCCATCGTTATTATCAGTTTTATTATTATTATTATTATTATTATTATTATTATTATTATTATTATTATATGCCAGCAATTCCTGTTCCTTTGTAGTCCGATTTAAAGGACTCAACCCCTTTTCTATGGAATTCAGAGAATTTAAGGAATTTAAGTCACCAAACTCCTCCCCCAATTGTAACCCTGCTTCCATAGTAATTTCATTTGGAGCAGAGAGACGCACCCACTTTCCATCTTCTAAACAAGCTATCTTCAATTGAGATTCTTTAGCTCCCATGATTTTATTCCTTTCGTTAGCCAATTCTGTCAAAATTAGGGCTAATTTATTTTTGGTTTTGGAGACCCAATTTAAATTCAATGTCAAAATTCGCAATAAAATTTAGCAAATCCATTTCCCAAATATTATGTATCTTTGTGGCACTTTTTCGTATAGGTTGTAATTAGCCCTCTATTGCTGGTGCAGACCTATTGGCAATTAGGTAAGCATATTTTTGTAAGCTATTGTTGATGCACAGCAGTTCCTTAACCAATTGTGGTAGTGCCACCTCCGTCTCATTCAATACTGTACTGTAAAGCTCGAAAACTTTGGTCTGATTGCTCTCTTCCCCCATTAGAGCACTAGCTATCGTGAGCTTGCTTACCTTTGTGTACAATAACAACTCTACCATTGCCGCTTTTGCTTCCCGGAAAGCTTGCTCAGTCTCCACCCCCCCAGGAAATCTTTGTGGAAGCGGGTTTGCCTTTCAATAGTTTTGTCAAAGGTTGCAGTAATTGGGCAACCTCAGCTATGTTAATTCGGCAGAAGTTGTACAAGCCGAGAAATGCCCTAAGTTGTTTGATGGTTGTCGGTTTTGTAGCATTTATTATTGCATTGATCTTTTATTGGCTAGGCCAACCTCGCTAATGTTGAAACCTAAAAAATCCAACTCTTTGACGGCCAGTAAACATTTCTCAGGGTTCCTGTAAATCTTCATATAATACTTTAATCTTTCTAAAACCTTCTCCAATGTTGCAACATGTTCTTCAAGAGTAGAACTAGTGATTAGTATGTCATCTAAGTATACTAAAACATTCCATAAATCCCCAAGCAAAATTGACATGAGGCGCTGGAAGGCACTAGAGGAGCATTTGTGTCCCTGTATTAATTAGTTGAAGCTATAGTTACCAAGATGGCAAGTAATAGTGAAATACTTCCTTGTTTAATCACTGATAGGTAAGTTATAGTAGGCTTGCCTAAGATCAAGTTTTGTTAGCAATTTTCAATGTTGCAATTGTAAGATATCCTTAATCTTAGGCAGAGTAAAATTGTCAGAGGTAGACCTTTGGTTCAATAGACGCAGGTCCACGACCAATCTCACCCTGCCATCAGATTTTGGCAAGAAGCTGGCCGGAAATTGCCAATCGGACTTCCCCGGCGAAATGACCCCAGATTCTAATAACTTATTGATCTCCCCTTGGCCCTCTCAAAAAGATGTGGAGCTATGCCTCGGCTCTCTAATTGTATTGGTTTGCCACTGACTTCAACATGATATTTATAATTTTCTGCTAGGTCACATAGTTTCTCTTTTTAAAGGGCACTCTTCACTCTCCCCTCCCCCGTTCTCAATAGTACAATCTTCACCCCTCTCTCCATTGTACAATTTTCACCCCCTCTCCCATAGTATCGCTACTACCAAGTTTAAAGGGGTAACAGTCATTCCCACAACTGTCAAAATAAGCCTTGCCCCTCTTTTTCCTGTACCTTGCATAGATAGAATGCTATCTATTAAGCTATTTATTCTTTATAATTAGATTAGGTGCTTCAAAGAGATTTAGGAACGAATCTAGATATTTTCTGATTAAATCGTTAACTACTTCATATTCGCAAAGGGAAACTTTCCACTTTTTCAAATGCCTTTCTTAAAAAAATGAAAATTGAGATTTGATCAAATTTTGATAAAACTCTACTAAATAAGTTTGCTTTCACTAATTATAGTAATTAATAGACTAATAATACACAGTTTCTTAGTTAATACAGAAAGGTTTATCACAATTCGCAAATATGTATTTCTTTTCCCAAAGTTAAAATACAAGTTTTTATCGGAGTTTTTTTTTTAAGCATGGAGAGAGACAGAGAGATGCGGGTTTTTATACTTGCTCCAAAATATCATGTTATTAAAGCCGTTTTCGTTTTTGTATTTGTGCTTACGAAACGTAAGAAATGCTCCAGTTTGCGTTCGTTTTTGTTAAACTTAGTGTAAAATTGTGAAAAATGCTCACCAAACGTAAGGAATTTCCTTAATTCTGTAAGGTTGCTATTTTCTGCGCTTGCCGAATTTAGCAAGCTCTTACGAAAAAAATTGTAAACAAAAAGATTTGCCGAAGCTTGTTTGGAATTTGATGAAATAAAATTCAATAAAATTAGCTTAAATCTAATGTCTTTCAAATGGATAAACTCCATCAAATAGTTGATCAATTATTTTAATCTGAACCACTTTGTATTTTTTATTTCTATTATATACACTATCACAGAGCTGATTCCAATTGTTGTAAACAGAAGGACTTTTATGAAATCAATCGCGTTCGTCTATGCAGATATTCGTGCCAAAACTGGATAAGCATTTCTTATCGAGCGCAAGCTCAAATGACAAAAACTATATACGGTCTAACTCGATCGACAAATCGCGCGTTAAAAACTTGAGCAAAAAATCTACCTTTTTTTGCTCGGCGATATCATTTTTCTTGATTTTTAAACTTTTGAAGACCTGTAGAACTTTATATATGATATTCCTATTTTACTTAATAAATTTACTGATCCGCTTATCCAAAATTGGCTTACAGAAGGGGTAAGGTTAAGAGCTCACAACTGCCAGATACTTGCTAGAGAGATGGTCACAAGTTATCTTCCAATTTCTCCAAAATTAAATGAGGAAGAAACCTCAATCCAAAATATCCATGTTTCTGACCTTGAAGGTCTACTAATTCAAATTAAAAATATCCAAAATCCTCCATAAGATACCTTATTGATCGGTGTTTTTATTAAGGATTTCAGTCAAGAGAAACCATTCGAAGCGCTGGTGGATACTGGTGCTTCTCTAAGTTTGATTAAAAATAAAACCCATAAGTTGCTGGATGCGGAGAAGTTCCTGTTGCAGGACACTCAATATACGGGAGTTAGTGGTATTGGCACAGTTATTTTTCCTGTTCTAGGCGAAATTACTCTACAACTACAATTATTGAATACTTTTACCACATCCCCTAACACGTTTGTTGGTAGTTGATGAACAAGTAACTGGTTACGATATTATCTTTGGATATAATTTATTGCGGAATGAAAATTTATTGCCTGATTTAGCAACTAAGGAATTAATTGTACAGCACAAAGAAACTGACATTATCACTATAGTAACAAAAGGTATCCGGCTGGGGAAAGAACGAAATGGAGAAGTAAAGGTTACTATAAAAGACATAACTATTCCCCCCTTGTACTTGTGTATCGGTTCCTATTAATACACATAGTCATATAGTAGATATAAATTCTTTATTTTTATTTACTCCCTATGAAAATAATCACTTTTTAACCGATTGTGCAGTTTTTCCATATTCTGTAAATTCTGTTATTAATTTGTATTTTTTTAATCCTAAGAATCTCATTAAATTGAAACAGGGTTATTCTCCAGATATTTTCTCCATATTACAAAAGACAAAATTAAACTATGGTTCTGTAAATACTGTAGAAATTACACAAAAACCACAAGATACTTATACACAAATGGACGTTTGACAACTTAAGAAAGGCTTTTGAGTTGGATAAAACGGAATTATCAGATAAAAAGGAGCAAGTTTTAAAACTCGTAATACAATATCCTGACGCTCTAAGTTTGGGTGATGCTGATGTGGGATGCACAAGTATCCTCAAACATTCTATAGACACTTTCGTAGATGACCCAGTGAGTGTGCCAGTTAGAAGACTTCAAGGACCAATATTGTATGAAGTCAAAAAGGTTTGTGAACAATTGGAAGCCGATGGAATTATCCGCAGGTCATATTCACCATTTTCTGCACCTGTATTTCCAATACGAAAACCTGATGGTGCTATGAGATTATGTATCGATTACAGAAAATTAAATTCCATAACTAAACGAGATCCTTTCCCTATTTCCAATCTGATTGATACATTATTCAGCTTACAGGGTATGTAGTATTTTTTCACTATTGATCTAATCAAGGGATATTATCCTATGGAAATAGAAAAAGATAGTATCGAGAAAACGGCCTTTTTAACACCTTTGGCCCATTGGGAGTTTCTTTGAATGCCCTTTGGATTAAAGAACGGTCCTGCTACATTCCAACGAGCAATGCGGTTGGCATTGTGTCACATTCCTTGGCGAGATGTCATGGTATATTTGGACGATGTCCTAATTATCAAGCAACACTTTTGAAAAATATCTCTCTATACTTGAAGAAGTTTTGACAGCATTTAAGGTAGCAGGATTAAAACTAAAACCATCTAAAAGTTATCTCTTGAGAACAGAGGTTAAATTTCTAGGTCACATAGTCTCCAACCAGGGCTTGAAACCCTTAAAAATGACTCTTGAAGGAATAATAAAGTATCCTCAACCTAAAACAGCGCGCCAAGTTAGACAGTTCATGGGATTAGTTAATTTTTATCATAGGCATATTCCAAATTGTTCCATAATTGCTAAACCTTTATTTGATCTGCTTAAGTATCCTAAAAATGTCCCATGGACCGAACAATGTCAACAAGCTTTCGAGGAGATTAAGAAAATTTTAACTTCTCCACCTTCATTATCATATCCTGATAGATCCGACGATGCTTCTCCACTATTACTACATACTGATGCTTCAGGAATTGGTGCTGGAGCGTTTCTGAGTCAGTTACAGCAAGTTGATTGAATTGCCTATATTTCTACTGTCAGCGTGGTTATAGTACCACCGAAAGAGAAATTGCAGCGATTTGATGGGTTGTTCGGTCTCTTAAACCCTTTCTGTATAAGATCAAAGTATTTATTTTTACAGACCATAAGCCTTTTTTGTTCTTGCAAAATATGCCCCTGGTTATTCAAAGAGTGGCAAGAACGTTAGATGAACTCAACGATATAGACTATGAATTGTGTTACGTACCTGGAAAGAACATCGTTGCTGATGTATTATCACAGACGCTTTTTCAATTACCACCAGAACAAAATAATGAAATTTACTCAACAGAGCCTCCTGAGGGGTTTAGTGAAATGAAAATGTCAGGTGGGGGAGATTCCTTGTTTAGGTGTTTCTCTCAGTTCCTCTATTATAACCAGACCGCCATTCTCAAGTAAGATCAGAAATTGTAGACAAATTTTTGGCCAATTGACCCAAGTATCATTTGCCAACTGGAAAAACTAGAGGCTAATCAAGTGTTGAAACAATTACAATTGACCAGGTATCCTGGAAAATTACCTTTTGTACACAGTATAGATGCCTTCACCACCCTCCATAAAATATGAGTTCTTGTGTATTATAGTAAAACACATCCTTTGTGTTTTGGGAATTCAAACTATATGGAGGTGTTATTTATTCTGTATAAGTGGCATCCACTATAATCTATTAACTCCTATTAGAAATACACTACCAGACTCAGCAAAAGGGGCGCTTGTAACTATTGATTGTACAGAGAAGTCAGTACCTTCTAAAGAAATATATATGATCCTGCAGAAGCGCTAGATGATGAGGAAAATGCAGAACTAAATGATTTTCCACTTGAATGGTTTGAGTCTGGTAGGGAGGAAGAAGTAAAAATATAAATTACCTAAACTGCTTTTTGTTCACAATTTTTCTATGATCAAAACATCACAAAATTCCGTTGAGATACTGATGGACCATATTGTGCAATGTAAATTACAAGATTCTTTGTTGAAGAGATTGAAAGGTGTTCTCATAAGACAATAACCATTTTTGGATCCTTTAAAATTATTTGTTTGCTAGAAATTCTTTATCGGTGATAGACGATCACATACATAGAAATTGAAATGATCAATATCATAATGTGGTTTCCTTCTACTTTGCAGTGCATTTTGCTATAATTAACCACTATGAATTTGTACATGTGGGTCAAAGTAAGCTTTATGCATTGCTATATGTCGTGACATTTCTATGTCATGTTATAAATGCCAGCTGGCAAAAGTTTCTAATATATATATCATGCCCCACCTACTTTAAAAATCAATACAAGATATCCATTTGAGTTAGTAGCTGTTGATCTATTACAATCACCAAAATCTGCTAGGGGAAACAATTACTATGTTTTTGTCTTTATTGATCATTACAGCAAGTGGATAGCAGCGATTCCGATCCGATCTAAACATACATCTCGAGTAACAGCTGCTTTGCGAAATATTCTGCCTTATTTGCCAATTATTCCTTCTAGATTGTTGTCAGATAATGCAAGAGAATTTAGAGGTCCCGAGTTTGAAACTCTTTTACAAACCACAAATATTAAACATATCTATGCAACTCCTTATAATCATCTTCTAATAGAATTACAGAATGAGTAAATCGTACATTACTCTTTAGCTAATCCTAGTCTTTGGGATGTGCAACTACCTCAAGTAGTTCTGACTTATAATCAAGTTATTCATTCCACTACTGCAAAAACTCCTTCCAAAATTTTATATCAGGAAGCACATGATAACTCCAAAACTTCCTTGGACCAAGTTTAATACTTATAAATTGGAGGGAAGGACATCCCAATTTTTCCCCTTTTTCCATGAATCAACTAGGAGCACTTAAGTTACAATTGCTTGGAACCTGACCTTGAATAAGTTTAAGGATCAGTACCAGGGGCCATTAAAAATAATAAAAGCAAATCCTAATGAGGTCACATATAGTGGAATCCATGGAAACAAAGAGATTGTATAGAGTTCATCATCAGCAGTAAAAAAAATTGGTATATATTTTCAAAAATGTCTGTTTCATTTTTGAATACTAGTGGGTTTATTGTTATTAATTGCTTTATGATAAAAAATGATGAATAGTTGAGCAATCTTTTTTTTCTTTTAATGTGCATTTTCAATTAACGTAATAGTATAATCATTTTTATTTGCATAACATTATAATAGCAAATAATAAAATAAATTATTAATGAGGATGTGATGATATAAATTTTTCTATTCAATGCAGTGATTAATTTAACATTTAATTTAATATAATCAATATTGTTATTTATTAATGAAACATCTTTCCAAATTATAATGTTAATGGTTAAGATTGGCTTAATATTAATATTTAAATAAACTTCACTTTAATTGTTGGAAGCTATTTCTTAAGTCAATAAGACCGATGTTACTGATTCGATACTTAAAGACATACTGGTCTACGGTATACTAATATACTGGTATATTGATATATTGAGTCACTCAACTCTCTCTTTACATACTGTGTTTCCGAGTGAGCAGTCACGTGACTCTCTATTCTTATTATATTTGAGTCAATAGTCGCTTGACTGACTCGAGTTTTATTATACTTTTAAACCTTTATTGACGGCTTATATTTTAATTATTTTATATTTATTTAAATGATGCTTTTAATATGCAATTTTAATGTCAATTTAAAGAAAATTATGACATACTCCGGGCAGAAGATTGCTTCAGAATAAGAAGCAATAATCTACATTACTTTAGATGCGTGTTTATGCTCTTGTAAATTCATTTTAATAACTTAAATCTAACCTATTCTATCCATAAAATTACCCCAATACCAAATTTCCCATCACCAATCTTGTTACAAATCAGCAAGGAAGCTTGAAAACTGTCTTGTGTTTCAAAGTAAATTGTCGTTGAGGTCTTGGCTCATTAGTTTTATTGGATTTGTTTTCATTATTTACACCAGAAGGGCCAGGCTTATTACCATTATCATTCTCATTATTTGATGTTACAGTATTTGTTACATTTGGCAAACCCCCCAAATTGAGCTCAAGAGGGTATAGGTTGCATATAGCATGCAGCCCCACCTCACCAGTTCCTGTTTTTAATTTAACTGTGCGGATGTTATTGTCATAACCCATTATCACTTCTAACACTCTTCCTAACTTCCAAAATGGGCGTGGTTTGTTTGAATCTTTAATAAGAACTACATCACCAACTTTGATTTTATCTACCCATCTCCCCTGAAACAATTGTCTTGACTGTTCCCTTAGGCTCAAAAGATATTCTTCATGCCATTGTCTCCTAAAGTCCTCATATAGTTCATTTTGTTTAATGAGGGTTTGATCCAGTTTCTCTTTACTAGGAGATTCACCCATTACATATTCAAATGAATCATAATTACTTTTAAATATTAAGTTAGTATTATACATTACTTTAAGAAAACAATTTGGTGTTATTGCCTCCAATTCAGACAAACTAGATCTATATGTGAGTGGCCGAGAATTTATTGAATTTTCTATATCAGAAAGAGTTGTCAAAAGTTCAAAATAAGTTACTTTGATTTTACCAACAGCTTTATATAAACATTGCATTAATCACTTATTAACGCTCCAAGAAGAATGCTCATGCGAAAAAAGATTATTGTAACATTTTTTATTGGATTTTTAGAAAATTCTTCCTTAGTAGTAGAATTGAAGATTCAGAAATTATTTTAACCTCCCTTTGCAAATACAAGCATCTGTCACTATAGACATAGATGGTATACTAAGTATGCAAAAAACCTTAATGCCTAATAAAAGGTGTGTGTATTCATTGATGGTACCCAACTCAAAATGTTACTGCTCTTAATGATTTAAGCATGAAAGATACAGAACATACATTTTCTCTAATGGAAAGTTCATTACTTTTGACAAACACATGAGATGTAAAATCTATGCCTGTATGTTGGTAAGGCTGAATTAAGTTCATGTGTGTTCTGTGCATGGCTGTAAAGCGTGGATGCCTATAAGCTAGAGCATTATATTTTTTACATGTTATGCAATCTAGAAGAATGGATTTTACAGCTGCACGACCTTTTGGTATCCATATACCTTGACCTCTAATGTAATTGAGTGTTGTCCCAATGCCCAAGTGTTTTACTTGCTCATGGGCACATCTTATATACAAAGATGTGAAAGCATGATGTTTTCCCATTAACAGAGGATTAGCTTTTTCAAAATTTATACTTAAAGATTTATTTATTCTACCCTTACTTCTTAAAAAACCTTCATCATCAATAAACAGATTTAAATTCATTACTAAAGGAGGAATATCAACATCCTTTAAGGGAGTTACTTTTACTTTTTGTTTGAATTCTTTAAGAAAGTTAATTTCAACAGGAAAAGAATTTACTTGATTTACTTTAATCCAATATTTTATAGCTTCTTGATCAGGATCGACCTCACTTTTGATTTTACTGAGCCATTTAAAAAGCCATGATGTTATTCTCAAAACCTTGCAGTAATAAGAGTATCTACTTAAATCTGAAATGCTTAAATTATTGTTATCTACAATATTTACATTAATCATGAGTTTTGGTAAAGACTCATGAGGAACACTTAACATGGGAAATTTTGGCCAGCTATCAAAATCATTAGATAGCCATACTGGACCATGATACCATAATGGAAGTACTTCTATATATTTCTTAAATGATAACCCTCTGGTTAAAAAATCCCCTGGGTTTTCACTAGTGTGTACATATTTATAATGGACATTAATTTTATATTTCTTAATGGTGGTATTAATAAGACCATCCAATTCATTAATTCTATTTTTAAGAAATTTACTTTTTGCTTTTGTTTGCCTTGTGAGCAACCAACTCAATACTACTTGGGAGTCTACTGCTATATTTACAAATTCAAAAATATATTGCATAATATGCTTCAAGAATGTTTGGCAAGCACTTTAAAGCCAAAATTACACCCATAAGCTCCAAAGATGGTATACTTAATTCTCTTAGCCTATTAGCAGGAGCAACCTTAGCTTTTGAAAATATATAAGAACTTTTATTATCTTCACTCACTCCAAAACAAACAAATCCATATACACTGTCGGAACTATCACAAACAAAGAAGTCCATATTTCATCCTTCCAAAGAGCCATTCTTGGAAAGCTATTGTATGAAGTGGTACAATCATTATGGATCACACCATTCCTTTAAAATATATCAGCGCACTTGTTCATCCCAACTTTATTAGTCGTTGCCATACTTGCCTCATTAATAACTTACCCCTTACTGTAATAGGAAGAGTAAGGTTAATGATCAAAGAGTTTAGAAATTTCAGATAATAATTGTCTTTTAGTAGAAATGCTCTCAAGATATTCAACCTCATTTATTGCAATACAATCAGTCTCTACATTAAAGCTATACCCCAAGACCTTTTCACAACAGCTCGAGTGTTCCACAAAACAATTCTCTTGTTTAAATTTATCACGGAGCACACCCGAATTACTGTTCCAGGACCTCAGGATAAAACCACCTTCAGCCATTCTTTCTTTACACTGATGGTACAACTTTACTATCTCACTCTCATTCTGCATAGTGGTGAATATAAGATTGTCAACATAAAAACCAGAAGAAAGTATTTCTGTACATTGATCTTTAGGATATTTTGAAGCATGATACTTCATAATATAGTGCAATATAAAAGGAGACTATGTAAATCCAAATATCAATGTAAGGTACCTGTATGCAACCAACTCATTGTTTTCAAACCATAGGAAGGTAAACATCAAAGTCTACTTCCTCCTTTAATCTTATCATCAAAAAAGCCTGCTTGATGTCACTTATTATTACTGTATTATTTGTTCTAAACACCAACAGAAGTTTCAATAGAGAACTCATTAAATCATACCCGCTGTATGCAGCCTCATTCAGGGATGGAAATGACTTGTTACTTTTTAGAGAACAATTAAATACAGGTCTTATTTTTGTAGTAACCTGCTCAGTTTGTCTAATTATTGGACGGTGTGGAATAAATTTATATTTACAAACATCATTTTGATCAGAAAAATCTATGTTAACCTTTTCAATGATATTATCTTTAATTTGATTTTCAAAGACATTATTATAATCATTAAGTAAATTATTATGAGTTAACTTATTTTTATGAGCTAAGTTTACTGAGATATTAAAATTAGTTGGAACCAAGTCTATCTTATCATCGTACCAAGGCAATTTAACATAATAATGATTGTCTTTAAATATTATATTTTGGTTAAACAACTGAACTTGGCACTGGTCTACAGTGCTCAAAATTTCCTCATCAGATTTTATTCCCAGAGATTCAAGACAAAACAAATTCTTCAATCCATTATCTATATCAGAGTTCAAAATATTTTCTAAAGGATTAAAATAACTTTTGCAAGGCTCTAATACAAAATATACTTGCGTATTCAATCTATTATTATTTATAGGATTTATAGGAACAATGTCATTACTCATTGTTTCCGAAGCAGATTCAACATAAGTGACAAAATTGGCTACTTTCAATTTCCTTCTTATTTCTACTAAATTTAAAACCTGATTTCTACTCAGAAAATTGTAAATATTGCCAATAGGGATTAATTTGTTATTACCAATATCAATACATTTACCACTCATGAAAGGAATAGTTTTAAATGAGGGAAATGAGTCTATCAAATCAATTCCTATCAATACATCAATACCAACATGGCTATCAATATGTGTACTTTCATAATTACCATCTGCTAATTTTAAACCAGCTCTATGCATATTATTTACAACATCAGAAATGCCTTCTATTCTATAATTAATATTTAAAAAATCATCAATGAGAAAGGGAATAAAAAATATCTTTTTAAACAATCTTACTCCAATTAAAGTTTGGTGAAACTGTTTTACTTTAGAGCCTATAAATGTTTTTACATCATATTCAACTACAGGAAGCTCATCTATATTTGTTATTAATCTCTCCGCTGCCTCCCTAGAAATGTACGATCTACACGAGGCAGTATCCAGAAGACATCTAAAAGTTTTTTCATTGCCATCATGTACCATGTTTAATGTAACAGTAGGAGGAATATATGCATTTTCTATGCTCTGTTGAAAAGTAATACAATGATTACTTACCTTTGGAACCTCATCATTCCCTTTACTATCACACAAAGGATATATGTGATACGTTCCACAGTTTACAAGCGGAATCTCTTTTTGTTTTCATTACAAAACATTTAATCGTTGATGATGGTTACCCGCACATTGCTCACAAATTCCAAGTTCTTTAATACGATTTATTTTCTTTCCAAAAGTTATCATACACGGGCAAAGACCTATTGAGTGGGGTCCTGTACACAATTTACACCTCTTATTAAACTCTTTAACTTTTTCCGAAGTTACATTTTTAGTCTGGAAATTTTGTAATGAAGGTGTTTCAATAGATTTATTAACTGATACTACTTTAGGATTTTCCCTTTGAGTTGTACTTTTACTTTTGAATTTATTAACTACAACCCTTTCAGTTGATGAGCTAGTACTAATCAAAGTCTTTATAATGTCCCAATAATTGTCAAGGATATCATTAATATCAGGGTAATTATTATTAATTTTACGCACCAAATCTTTCAGAAATACTTTAGGAAGTTTTTTAACTACAATGTGAGACAATAGTTTACAACCAGAACTTTTTCTTATAGAAAAGTCCAAATCATGATTCTTTAATTCAAATATAATAGCTCTGATTTTATTTAAAGCCTTTTTTAATGAAATAAAACTTTTATCATATTTATTTTCTATATTTATTTCCATTATAGAACCAAACAGGTCATCAACAACTGCATCTATATCCATATATTCCTTTTTAAGCATTTCTATGGCTATTTGAAAATTCTCAGGCACTATTGTTAAATGAGAAACAATACTTAGAGGGTATTCTCTAAGAAAACTGATAAGATACATGAGCTTAACAGAATCACTAAGCTTAGCATTATTTCTAATAAGATTCATAAATTGATTATAAAAAGCATTAAAGCTTACCTTTTCTACATTACCATCAAAATTAACACGTCATAACTGGTAATTTCATATTTGTTTTATTATAATCAGAATTATTTAAAGCCTCCAAAAAGCTATCCATTGCATTAGGCTTCTCCTCTTTCTTTAATTGTTCTTCACTATAATTATCAACAACTCATAAATTCATTTAATTTATATTTAGTTCAAAAAAATATACAGTCTGAGTTTCTCTACACTCAAGTTAAAATCACTTTCTTCTCAGTTTTATTTAAAATAAATCCAGCATTTCTTCAGTCTTACTTTCTTATTCTGCGCAGTAATGTCCGATCATTTTTTTTTAATTGTACTTTGCAAAATTGTAAGACTAAGAGACTCATTTAATTTTAATTCACTTAATTATTTTATTATGATAGTCACTTTAGCCTTAAAACTAGCATGTAGTTTTTTAAGTTATTAAAATTTCCATTTTAACAAATATATTTAATTCAAAAAATTTCTACAAAAACTCCTTTATACTAATATACTAATTAAGTTAAATACAAAAGCTCTACTATAAGCGTAGCTTCAAAAACAGATTACAAAATTTGTACTGAAATGGTAGCCTTAAGGTGTGTACCTGGTCTAATAGGACTTTGAGCCTAGTTATTAATTCTTACACGTAAAAGAAGCATAAACACGCACTTTAATATTAATATTACATCATATTTACTAATGGATTTACACAAACCAAAGCCAATCTTGTCCACAACAATTAAGTTTTAACTAAAAAATAATTTAACATACTCGAACGCATTTGTGAAGATTGGTAAACAAAATGACAATAATCTATAATCGATTGTCAATTAATCGATTATAATATTGTCAATTAATCGATTTTAATTTATGCATTAATTGATATTTAAGTTACTAAAACTACTTCAAACATCGAGCAACCCTAACGCCTTTCGATAATTTCACGGCGCATCTGTTTTCACGCATAAGTCTATTGCGTTTAGATTTCTTAAGTTAAAATTTAAAATTTTACAACTTTATACAAAATCAAAAACAGCACTATTCACCACAAAGCACAACTGTTTTAACTGAAATATTAAACATTTCTATAATGTTTCAAAAATGTCTGTTTCATTCTCATATTCTTCTGTTATTGTATTAATTGCTTATGAAAAAAAATGATTATTTATTTACCTTTATCTTCCTGGGATGTTCTGAGAATTACTAAAGTTTGTGTTTTGAACTATATAATGCTATATAATTTATTAGTATACGAAGCACTTTTAATAATGCAACATAATATAATCAATCTTCACTGCAAGCGCAAAACAGGAAAAGCTACTCGAGGTTTGAAAATAGTTTATATTTCATAGTAAGGATAGTTATCCTATTTTTAACATTTAATTTAATAAATCAATTATTGTATATTAATGAAAGCTAAATAAAATATTGTTGTTTTTGAGTGCTTAATATTAATATTTAAATAAAACGTACATAATTGTGAAGCTATTTCTTAAGTCCAATAAGTCCGATTGACTGATTCGATACTTAAAGGACATACTGGTCTACGGTATTTTATTACTAATTACTTGATATGAGTCACTCAACCTCTCTCTACATTATGTGGGTTCGAGTGAGCAGTCACGTGGACTCTCTATTCTTATTATATTTGAGTCAATAGTCGCTTGACTGACTCGTTTTTTGATGGTTTGAGGCTTAATTTTAATTATTTTATATTTATTTAAATGATGCTTTTAATATGCAATTTTAATGTCAATTTAAAGAAAATTATGACAATATATACTTGGTATAAATTGAACAGAGTGGTTGTTGGCTCATAGGGAGAGGACAACATAGGTTCAGGACATACCTGGCTGATGTTTTTTGACATTAAAGTCAAAACTTCTGTTAATGGGTTCTGATATCCTAAAATGTGATCATTAATTTGCTCAATTTCCACCAAGAGTTTTGGTAGCTGTAGATAGGTACTCAATCACAGACATGGGATTACAGTTAACAAAACCTTCCAAATCATATTCTTCTTCATCTCTTTTCTAAACTGGTATCCTTCTTTTCAGAATCAGATTCAGAGAATGGGGTATCATCAGGAATGTTGTCAGTGATCTCGACTTTGTCACCTTCATTAATTTCATCTTCTTCATTGAAAAACTGATTTCTAAATTCTTTATTTCTAGACATATTTTTTTAGGTAGGTAGGGATCTTGATCCACCCTTGTAAGTTCGAAAATTGGACTTTCTCGAGTCTATTCAAATGATAATTGGATCTTCATATAAGATAAGTCACTTGATTTTCATTTGCCACTTATTTTGAAACTTTTGGCTGGTACTATGGCCAGTATGGATTAACTTTTTTTCCACTAATTGTTCCCTTTTAAAGGGTTTAAAGTTAGGACTTCCATCTTTCCAATATTCAACAGTCCAGCCCTGACAGGACCTATGTGGGGGGATTTTATAAACATTATATTATCAATTCAATCGCTTTATTTTGAACATTAAATTCACCAGTGTATTATCTGTCTTTTCAGAATAAATTCCACTGAGTGGAAATAAAAGTAGATTGAAATATCAGTCATAGCCACAGAGGAGAAAAATTTATGAGAATAAAAGAGAGTATTTGTAAATTTTAAGTAGCTCAGAAGAAGTAAAGAGAAAAGAAGGATAAAACCCCAAATACCATACACAGAAAAGGATAATTGGGGTGAATATGGACTAGATCATATGAGCTTTATTATTTTATTATTTCATTTTATTATTTTATTACATTTTTTATTATTATAGAGTTTATTTTATTCAAGCAGTGCTTTTCATTTGAACAAATTTTCCTAAGCTGATTGTAATTGTCTTCTCTTATTCAGGTTCCTAGGCTTGGTTTTTTAATCTTCGGCTTACAGTCTTCAGTCAGATCTCATCTTTGGAGATATTTTTATATTTGGTGGTTTTAAGGTTTAGGCTGGTCTCCATTTTGAAGAAATGTTTATACTTTGGGCTTGGTTTCCAGACCTTATTTCCTCTCATCTAAGATACTCATTCTTATGTAAATATTGAAGAAATAGACTTAAGGAAACTAGAAATAAGGCATTAGAATTAAGGAACATAGTCATAAGAAGAATACATAGGTATAAGAAGAATACTAGTCATAGTAGAAAACATAGTCTTAGTCGTAAGGAAATTAAATTATAAGGAGAAATTAGTCTAATAAAGGAAAACTCACCAAGAATTCGTATTATATACTCACAGAAAGCAGAAGTAATTTCAACTCACTTAGAGGGATTGTAGATATTGGTAAAGTAAAGCTGAGTATCATTTAATTTTATATGATCCAAATAGCACACATCCCAAACACATAAACACACTTAACGATTTTATCGAATAAGTAAAAATAAATTCAATAATTTTTCTTAGCTTTGAGTATCATAAATTCGTTTGTTTGACGATTCAATTAATTCAGTTTTTAATATTCAAGTAACTCGTTTACTCATTAATTGTGTTCATAGAAATTGATTATATCGAGTCAATTTATACAGAGTGTAAATAGATATTTTAAATAAAATATTACTTATTATTATTACTTATTATTATCATTTGCGCTGGTCCCGCCTTCAGACTGAACCCAACCTTAGCATAAAGCGTCTTTCTGTTAGCTATCAGGGTATTAAAGTAGTTGGGGTTGACTTGCTTTGACTTGCTTAATTAAATTTAATAATATTGGGTGGGTTAATTTTAATTGCTTTACTTAATTCAGCTGCTTGGGGAGTGGGAATTAAAGCCTCCTGTTCGGGACACGCTGCTTCATTCAATTATCCTAAGGGAATCAAGAATTTATCGACGCACCGATTATAGCTCCCCGTAACACTGTCGGCGACATTGAGGACAGGAAATAATTTTTATTATTAAACAACAATAAGGGTGACAGGAGATTCAAGGAAGTCTGACTAAACCCTGAAAACTCAGCGGAGCCTGAAGTATTCAAATTTGTTTCAGTGGATTTTTCAGAATCGTTCTTTGAAGATAATGTTGACACAAGTTATCAGAAAGAGAGCAAATATGTGAGGCTTCAAGTAGGACTAACTGGAGGAGTTATCGCTAATGCAATTATTTATTCTATCAATGTAATATCTTAAATACAAATTTTAATGAAATTATTCAATAAAGTCATGTTTTAAAGATAAACCCATTAGGGTGGCCGAGCAGACAAAACATGTTTGGTTGGAATAAAGAGAGAGATAGGAGAGAAAAATCTATAATGAAAAGCGTTGTAAAAGGAGAGACGGGTGGCATAGACGCCGTCTTCCCTCTAATCTAAGGGATAAACAAAGCGGCCTCTCGGAAGCCTACAATAAAAAATACCCAAGAGTCAAGCTAAAATCCCAAAAGTTTCCCCTTAAAAACAATACACCCTAAATTTAACTAAAACGAGTTCAAAGATCAGTGGACAGAAAAGAGAGGGAAGTCGAATGGAGATGTACAATCACATTAATTAGGCAAATATGACTAATCGGTCAAGCAAACTTTAAGGAAATAGTTTCTGTTGTATTTCTGCAGGATTAGCCAGCAAGTTCAATCGATTCAGCAACCACTAAGGATTCTCCTATCGACAACTGAAAGATATTTGCATTTTTTAAGCGTAATTATTATAAATGTTAAAAAAAATATATCTACAAGGAACTACGAGTCATGTCTCCCAATACTGCGATAAGCAAGCAATATAAATATAGGTGTCTTCTCAATTCTATTCAGGAAACACCATTTTACAGAGTGGACACCCATATATAATTCTATTATTATATTACAGTAGCACCTCACAATAACGGCGTAATTGGGATGGATGCAGTACCAATTAATGCTCTAATACCTATCCGGTTAAAGCTTCTGTGTTGATAAGGATCTGAATCTCAAAGGTGGGAACGAGATGAAGATCCGATAATAAAGTTGATCACAAAATGAAAGTCTGATTAAAGGATAAAATTTCAACCCGAGGATAAAATTGAGCTTAGGAATAAAATCCGGAAATAAAATTTGAACCACGAGATAAAACCTGAGGAATATATAAGATCGATTATATTCCTTGTTCATTAATAATATGAAAATAATGAATGCCATAAATAAAGTGATAAAAATAAATAATAATAAATAAAAATTAATAATAAATAATAATAAAATAAATAAACACTGTAAATAAAGAGTTGCGTTGCATAAATATTCCATCATTGAGGATTAATATCATAGAGCACCTACCCTATTATTGTCTGTATTCTCAAGAGTCCTTTCTGGATCTTGTCTGCAATATCACTGCTTGATGTTGATGTTAATTGTTGCATCTATGATAAGGGGGAAATAAACATAAACCACTGCAATACTTTAATATGAGAAGCATATTAAAGTATTTTTCAGTATTACAGTGATCATGATAAAAGCATATTGGGTATAAACTCACATAATGCTTTTCCTAATATTTCTTAGTGGAAATTCCGTAAGAGAGTATATATACTTCCACAAGAATGGGGGAAAAACAGAACAAAAACTAACTTGCTGTAAAAAAAAACTTTTATCTTTTCTGAAAAACTTTTAATATGCCTAAAGAACAGACATAATTAATATAGAGGGGAAAAAGGATTATTGCATTAAACAAGTCATGGCATTATTTGTAAATGAAAATACTTAAAACTATTGGACAGTCTTGACAGGCCCTTACATCCCCCCGCACTAAATTTACGCCCCTGCTCAGTCTTTTCCTAGATCTTATATGGCGAAGATCTGAGGAGCGCAAATTGGGAATATAGTGAGGGGCATGCAAGGACGGAACATGACTTGTTTTTGTGAGTTTATGGGGGAAAAGCTTGGTATGCATATTTTTCTGACTCATCCCAAGTGCCATTTTTTTTTTCTACAATGAACTACTGTTAATAAAGAAATCTGAAGGAAGTTCCAGGAAGACAAAGTTGGTATACTGATAACAAAGTGAGGAATTTTTATTCTATGTTAACATTGTCCTTTTAATTACGTCGACGAAGTCCTCGGAGAACGTTTTCTTCATCGTCCAACGCTATCCTGGCCGCCTGGAATATAGCATATTGTTGTGTTTCGGGTAGAGATCTATAATGGAGACCCTCCAACATTATCCTCATCTCAGAAGAAACAAGCCGTTGTAAATCAGGTCGGATATGAAGATTCTGCTGAGGTTGAGACGCTGAAGAGTATTGGTAGGCAGGATAGGAAGGATTATATCTGGAAGGGGAATACTCCGGCCGAGGAGTCTGATAGTTTATGCTTTCTCGCAACGGGACATTCCGGTTCTGGAAAAATGATTGGTTTTGGCTAAGTCGAGTAGTAGTGGGTTCGGAGAAAGCTGCCTGTAAACCACTCGTTGATGGTTGAGATCGGAGAGGAGGAGCTTCTCATCGGAGAGGAGGAGCTTCTCCCAAACGTCGTTCAATGGCGGTTGGCGTGTGGAAGTTGAATGGTTCGACCTCCACGATCACAGAACGTATAATACGCTCCTGTTCTTCACTTATAATAGGCTCTGGAGTTGGAGTACGACGAGCTGATGACGTTGCTGGTCGATTTATTCCAACAGTGACACCACGTTCTTCTCTTCTAGATGGTTCTGGAGTAGGAGTGCGACGAGCTGATGATGCCGGTTGATTTCTTATAGTTGTGAAAAATCCTTTATACTTCTTCATAAATTGTTCAAGGAAGAGTTGATTAGCATGAAGTCCGTCAGAAAGCATTGGGGAATCCAGGAACATTTGTTTCTTTTTTATGCATCTAGAATGGGGAGTCGATCGGTATATTCCCTCTGAGCTACGAATATCATAGTAGTAGTTCATAACATGACTACCCCTAAGACAAATTTTATCTTGCCATTGGTATTGGTTGTATGCCAAGTTCTCAAAGGCAGTAAAGGCTTTTATGGAATGAGCTCTCATGTGCCTAGGAGACATGATGGCATCTTCTTTTAGATGGTCAGCGAAAGCTGGGCCCCATGCTCTAATAAGTCTTTTCTGGTTGAATCTATATATATCCTGGATAGGCGGAATCATAAGCATAACACGGACTCGGGGATTCTTTCTTCTAGCTATTTGGGTAATCTGGTCCATTATTTCAGGCACATCATTGACTGGTATATCTGGTACAGGCTCGAAAACAGTGGTTTGTCGATTGCCGTTATGAATGGTTTTTCTTTGCCAGGCAAGTGGTGTAAGAGCCCAAATCAGTAAAAATTGGACCTGTCTCGTCATCATAGCTTCTACTCGTTCAGTACATTCGGACAGAACACGTCCAGAACTACAATCAGTTAAGATGTTGAGATCATATTCCTCCTTTAAGAATCTTTTATTCTGTTTGAAGAGATCCACCACGCTGGCTCCAACAACAAGTAAGAGTGGCATCTTCACAATACTCAAAAGCTGGAATGAGGAATATGTCGCTTTAGTAACTGCATCAGTATGTTTTATGTTACATAAATTTACTTCTTGCTCCAAAATTTACATTTATCCTTACCTAGCTAAAGTGAACATTGAGCAATAGTTTTTTGTTTGTCAGAAGGACCAAGAATCAGTAATAATGTCCACTGTAATATCAAAGCAATGCAAAGAGCATGTCGGAAGGACTGGTAAATTTATGAACATAAAATAAAGTAATAAATAATAATAAAAAAATATAATAAAAATAAATAAATAGTTCATCGTTGCATAGTTTATTTTTGTAATTTCGTAATTTCTCATAAATTCATTACCATTTACTTAATTCAAAAAGATAACATCATATGGAAAAAATTTACACCCTATCTAGCTATAAATATGGAAAATTTAGTAGTGTGTGATTTTACTTTACTGTTGCAAAAGTTAGTAGTGTAATCAAGGAATCTTTTTAAATTGCTGGAAAACTGCTTATAGCATATACATATAAATAAAGAAAAAGAAAAGAAAACGAATGTGTGTTTCGGATTAGGACATTTCCTATATTTTCAGTGTTACATATTATATTACATATAATATAATAATTAAAATGTCCAGCAATTCAATTCCGATAGAGCTGAGAGGCAGGTATTCAGTGAAGCTGTGAATAAAGAACAAGGTGTAAAATAAATTTGTTTTTATCTAGTGTAAATGACAACAAAAAGCATGAAAAATGATTTTTGGCTCCAAAAAACTGCTTTACTGTAATTTAATCTTTCTCTTTTTCCATTCTCTACTGAATTTAAATCTTTCTTTCTTAACTCTGGCTCCGGCATTAAAGAAGGAACAACAAAGGGACAGCAAGCAAGAAGAAAAGAAACAGAGGAGAAAAGGGAAGCAGAGAAGAAGGATCGTGAGAGACAAGAGAGAGAGAAGGCCTGCTCTAGGCTAGGTGCAAGCGGTAACAGGTCAGAAATGCACTTTTTCTTTTCTGGTAGTTGCAAAGCTATTTCTTTCCAGTTTAATCTCTTCAGTTCAATCTCTTGCTGTTTTCACTACTACTTTTCTGATTTCTGGTTGGTTACTACAACTATTCTGTTTTCAATTTTTCTGTTAATAAAACTATATTACAGATATACGGTGGGTTCCTTTTATTGTAAGTAACTACCTCTTCTTCTTAACACATATTCAAGAGGAGTTGACATTACGTTGGGCAAATCAGGAGCAGCACCCATTCGTCGAGTGAAAGGTCAACTAGGTAAATTAGGATGGTTGTCAACTTCCTCCTCATCCAATCGAACCATCATAAGTGTACTGTCGTCCAGGTCCAGATGAATATTGGACGGATCACCCATAACCTCTCCAACAATATTGTATGCATGAGTTGGTGTTATTGCTAGTGTATATTGCTGTGGGTTAAACCCAATTAAACTAGATGGTAAAGGAGAAGTTAGTTGTGGAGATAGTTGGGGAACAAAACCCGAAAAACCACTGCGATCGGAACTATTTGTAAGGCCACTAATCTGTACAGGTGGTGAACTGTGTGGACTATCAGGGGGTATACCTAATACAGCTGATGATTCAAGAAAATTAGAGCTAGGTCTCTCCTTGAAAAAGGAACTAAGAAAAGATGCTCCAGTGAAATCGATGGTGTGGAAACCAACTGCACTAGGATTTGTAACCGAAGATGGGGATGTGGAAACTACAGTGTGGCTAGAAGGTGAAGGTGGGATCTGACTTGACGGATACAACAACGGAGATGGATATGCATGGGTGTACAGATCATGATAATCCATGGAAAGTGAATCAGCATGGGAAACGGTTTCAGTTGTAGAAGTTCTGGAAGATCTAGTAGAGACACTAGAAGGTTCAGTAACAGTGACTGATTCCTCTAAAATGGGAGATAGGGGAAGTGGAATTCGGGAAATATTTTCTATATTTACCGGAGTTAAAACTCTACTAGGTGAGACTGCAGGGGATACTCGATTAGGTGGAAGGACCTCGGGTGATAAGACAGGAGTTCTTGTCACAGGAATATGTGAAGACTGCAAATCGATGAATATACTGACATTCAATTGTTCAATTTGATCTAATAAATCAGGAAGACGTGAATATATCTCCATGGACATGGGATTAGGTAATGGGAGAAAACCTTCGAAATCGGACTCTTCATCTTCGTCGATAGGAGAAAAGTCGGATTCAGACAATTCTGAACCAATGATGGACAATGTATCATCGTCAGTAACAGTGTCAGGTGTTTCGATTTCGTCAGGTAATTCTTCTTCTTCGTCATCATCAGCAAAGAACTTATCACGAATTTCCGGATTTCTCGTCAGATATTTACGAAGGTAGTTGGGGATATCAATCCACCCTCGCAGATGGGAAAAATGAACTTTTTGAGGTCTCTGACCGGGGTTGTTGGTACGATGTACCAGATACGTAACCTTGTTTGGGTTCACTCCCTCTATAGTGTACGGACCTTCCCATTTGCTTCTAAATTTCTGTAAGGTGCTGTGACCAGTGTGGATTACCTTCTTTGCAACTTTTTGACCCACACGGTAAGGTTTGAAGTTGGCGCTGCCTTCCTTCCAATATTGAGGATAACTGTGAGTAGGAGTGTGCAGTTTCTGTAAAATGAAATCAGAAGGAGACATGCCAAGAGCACTATGTGAAGTGTTATTATAGATGAGAACTGATGCAGATAGTTCTTCATCCCAATCAGTTGGATTTTCAAGAACTAAGCATTTAATGATTTGAATCAGACTGCGATTGAAGCGTTTGCAGACTCCATTACTGGCTGGATGTAGTGGAGAGGTTCTAATATGCTTGATATTATGTTCCTGA
The DNA here is from genome assembly GCA_015478945.1 of Trachelipus rathkii. Lineage (NCBI taxonomy): Eukaryota > Metazoa > Arthropoda > Malacostraca > Isopoda > Trachelipodidae > Trachelipus > Trachelipus rathkii. Next base: position 25,204 of record JABUQX010126332.1, read on the forward strand.
AGAATCTGTTGAAAGGTCTGGGAAGTAAATTCCGTACCATTATCGGTCAGAATACGGTTTGGATTTTTGGTAGGAATGGGAGAATCTGGTGTTTAAGCTTAGAAGCGACAGAGAGACTAGCTTTATCGGAAAGGGGAACAACGGAAACCCACTTGGAAAAGTGGTCAATAAGGACCATGCAATACTTGTTGCCAGAATTTGTTTTCGGGAACTGCAACAAATCCATTGCGCATAGGTCAAACGGAAATTTAGCTAGAATTCTTAACATAGGAGGGGTCATAATGGAAGAGAATGTTTTTTGCTTTTGGCATATAGGGCAGCATCGCACGATGTCGGAAACCACTTGATTTACTCGCGGATGCCAAAAGTACTTGTAGATCAGCTGCAGGAGTTTATTCCGCCCTATGTGAGCGCACGAAAAATGAAGGCCTAAAACTATGTGCACAAGGAAATCCAGAGAGATGGCAAATAGCATTTCTCCAGACTTCAGCTTGTAATATAATAGCCCATTCACAATTGTCAATTGTGAATAATACTGTTTATAGATTTTATCAACCCTGAGCCAATCCCTGCTGTTAATGTTATTTTTAATCCCTCGTATGATCGACTTCAAGTTTTTGTCATTAGCTTGATCATTCAGAATATCAAGATCATTGATATTCGGATCATCTAACCGACTACTATTAATAGATAATATGTTGATTGTGTGAATGTGAGGGTGTATTTGAAAACTGTTTGAACGGATTCCAGTGGCTATTGTAACTACCTTGTTATCATTCACTCGACGCACTAACTCTAGTTCGGCTAGATCAGGAAGGAGTTCATTGTCCCTTAATGCACAGGTACCTAATATAAAGGCACGTCTCATGAATTCAGCAGGAACAACGAAGAATTCTATCAGTAGTGTTGTGATTCCTCCCTGAAACCTTAACATTAAATTGGCATAGTGTTCAATGGGAATCCTTTCTCCACTGCCAAAACCACTTTGGCCCTGACAGCTACGTTCGCTGAAGGCAATAATTTCACTCGTTCACCCAAACTATCTATAACCTCTGATTAGACTCACCCCCGCACCACTATCAACTAGACATTCATACCATTCAGTATCGTTGCCTTCTACTATAGCCACGGAAACAATCAACGGGTCAACATCGGCTTGACACAAGTAAATGTTATAAACGTCAACAACCGTTTCATCTTCCTGGTCTATTAATGTGGGAGTGTCATCTATCAATATGTTGTTAAAGGTGTCAAGTGTGTGTTCAATAATGTCGGTGTTAACCATCTGAGGGCTATTATCATCACTATCTGTACTTGTCATATCACTATCAATAACATTAGTTATCGGATTAATCGGAAGAGCCAAGATGTTATCTGGTTCTGGCTGCAAACTCCTCTCCACAGAATGGCTCACTTCCGGGGAGGTTTGGAGTTTAAATCCCCAGAAATATCATTGGTATCTGATTCTGTAACATCTTGTTGAACATTGGAATTAGAAGAAGAATGTGTATTGTCAGCATTGTTTTGAGAAGAAGTGTTCCTACTTTGACCAGAGGCCTGTGAGGATCGGGACTGTGTGTTAGACCTCTGAGTCTGGTTTCTTGTGTTTTGCGGTGGTGTTCTTTGAGTGCAGTTAATTCCTGCATGCGAGCCCTTACAGAAAGGACAAGTGACACGTGTATTGGGCTGTGTTTGTGTGCGAGATGTCTGTAATGCCCTACATTCAGCACGTACATGCCCCCTTTTTCTACAATATGCACAAATACCCAACCACTTATAACAATCATCCATTATATGTCCAACATTCTCACAGTAATCGCAGCGGAGAGTGTTTTTGTGTGGGGGTGATTGACTATTATTCTCTCTGCGATGTGCAACAAATGTCTGAGAGTTGTTATTGTTTCGTCGGTTTGTGTTTCTGTTATCTCGGGAAAACCGACTTCCGTTGGATGTGTTATTTGTGTTTGGTGAATTGTTCTGTTTGGGACTACTGAAATTATTGTGAGGAGCATTTTTAACGATATCAGTCCAACCCGGAGTGACAGTATCTATTCTGATTGTTTCATTTAGATCAGGTTGTTCTGAACTACTGAAATTAGAGTTTGATGATCCAGAATGCACAGGCTGAGAAGAACGACTTTCCTGAAGATCACGATCAAATTTGGCAGCTAAACTGACAATTTTAGACCAAGCTCGCTCTTTTGAGTCTGTTTCTTGTTGTGCAATGTATTCACTCACTCTTTTCTCGACATAAGGATGTAAACTAACAAGAAATGCTGTTCTTAAAGATTTGTGTTCTTTCATGTCAAGACCATTGTACGCCTTCTTGGCAAGATGTTCTAGCCGAAGAGCGAACATACGGATACTTTCGCCTTTGGTACGGTATGCTGAGTGATATGCTTGGAGTTGATAATCCTCCTTACGCAGTTCTTCCTGGTGGTACCAAGCCAATAAGGTTTCTTTTACTGCACCATAATTTCGATCATCCTTAACTAATAGATTGTAAAGCTGAAGGAAAGAACCTTCAAGCTGTCGTCCTAATAGACGCAACCACTGATGAGGTGCATTAGGATAATTTACTGTGCAATACTGTTCAAAGTCGGCAAAGTAACAAACCAAGTCTTGGTCTGCTTCATACTTGAATTTGCCGGGGTCTACCACCTTAGCTTTTCTGGAATGTTTGGCAATTTCAGTTAATAAAAGTATAGCCTGGGACATCAATTGCATTTGTCGATTCATGATGTCAGTGTATGAAGGTGCAAACAATTGTGGTGGTGGTACACCTTCAAATTTCATTTGGAATAGGAACTACTGAATTAAGATGTTCAAGGGGAGACAAATATGTAACTGAAGGACCACCTTCAACCGCAGTGTGTCTTGGTCCAACAACCGGAGTTGTCATCGGCCGACCAGGCACACTGGTAGCTAAAGGCGCCTGAGCTTGAAAACCTGAAGAATCGAAATACGCCTGTGAAACCTGATATGTCAAATTAGGTGTTGGTGTCGGTGGAGGTTGTGCTGTGTTCATGTAATAAATGTCTGCTGGAGAAGCTCTAAAAAGAGGAGCTGTGGACACCGGAGACATACTAGTTTGTTCTGAATATGGTGAATTCACAGGGGTACCTAAATCTATCAGTGGAAAATTTGTTACACCAGATGTGGGTATATCTGTTGTTACAGTAGTGAGAGTGGAAGTTACTGTGGTAGGAATTGTATTATGACAAGGAGTGTAAATTGTCGAACTACTGATATTTGAAATTTGTGGTTGTAGTTGCATTGGTTGCATATACAATGCTTGCATTTGGTTGCATATACAACGCTTGCATTCTTTGCTGTTGAGCATGTTGCTCACGTAATTCAGCAAATTCAGTTTGGATCGTGGAAACTAACGCCATTAATGGGGTATCTTCAAATTTCTCGATCTCTGGATTCTGAACCGGCAATGGGCTAGGTCTATTAGCTTTACGTTCCTTTTCCTCTTAAGGAACCTTTCCATTTTGTTGGGGTTGATGGCGGTGGCATCATCTATGATACCGCACTGGTCTTATTAGCAGGCTGGGACTCACACACGTGAAGGTCAGGTTGACAGAAGCCGGCATGACGCTGCATCGAGTCATCTCCCAACAACATCCACTCCATCTTACTCACTTCACCCTCATATTTCCTTCCCTCTATCCAGCCATCCCTTTATCCCACAAAAACAAAATTTTATCAAACAAAAACTCTGTATTTAGCAAGGAAAAAAAATTAATTAATTAATTATTATAAATCATAAATGGAATAAAATATTAATAACTTTAAATTTAGGGATGAGATATGATGATAAATGATTAGGGAGAATTTTAGAATTAAGTTAGGAGAAGGTTAAATTGTCCGAATTTCTATTACTCAATATTTTTAAAAGTAAATTAACCTTAAATTATCTGGGTGGTATCTGCTGACTCGAGAGAAGCGCCAGATATGCATTCACGATTGAACTGTCAAACCTCTCCACAGAACACTTCCCGGTTCGCTTGAATCAGTTAGAGAAAGTTAGTTACTGGGAGAATAGATAGAAAAACAGCTATGTTATTTGTAAAAAAAATAATGTATGTCGAAATATGTTTTAAGATAGCTAACAATCACACGTGGGTCCCTGTTCGGGCTCCAAAAAATTTAAGGGTGGGGTATGTAAAGGAGAGAGGTGGCATAGACGCCGTGTTCCTAAAATCTAAGGGAAAACAAAGGCGCCCTCGGAAGCCTAACAACAAAAAACCCAAGACAGCTAAATCCCAAAAGTTTCCCCTAAAACATACACACCTATGCTTACTAATCCCGCAGAATACAACTGAAATAATTCCCTTAAAGTTTGCTTGACCGTTAGTCATATTAGCCTAATAATTTTGAGTTACCATCTCCATTCGTACTTCCTCCTCTTTCTGTCACTGAATCTTTTGACACTCAGTTTTAGTATAACAATTATACTGATGGCTTTTTAGGGCAACTATGTTGGGAGAGGGTATAGCGTACTGGCGTACTCTTTATAGATTTAAGCTGGATGAGCGGGGAGCAGAGGCTTTTGTGTATGATTCCGTCAGATTTTTATTAGGAACACGGCGTCTATGCCACCTCTCTCCTTTACATACCCCACCCTTAAATTTTTTGGAGCCCGAACAGGGACCCACGTGTGATTGTTAGCTATCTTAAAACATATTTCGACATACATTATTTTTTTTACAAAGAACATAGCTGTTTTTCTATCTATTCTCCCAGTAACTAACTTTCTCTAACTGATTCAAGCGAACCGGGAAGTGTTCTGTGGAGAGGTTTGACAGTTCAATCGTGAATGCATATCTGGCGCTTCTCTCGAGTCAGCAGATACGCAGCCAGATAATTTTAAGGTTATTAACTTTAAAATATCAGTATTAAAAATTCAGACAATTTAACCTTCTCCTAACTTAATTCTAAAATTCTCCCTAATCATTTATCATCATCATCTCATCCCTAAATTTAAGTTATTAATATTTTATTTCATTTATGATTTATAATTGATTTAACTAATTTTTTTTTCCCCTGATAAATACAGAGTTTTTTTTAGTGGGATTTAAGGGGATGGCTGATGGAGGGAAGGATTATGGGGGGTTAAGCGGAGTAGATGGAATGGATTTGTTGAGAGATGAGGGAGCGATGGGGCTTGCAACTGACTTGGTTGCCCAGCGGGTAGACAGTGTCATAGATATGCCACCGCCATCACCCCAACAAATGGAAAGGTTCCTTAAAGAGGAAAAGGAACGTAAAGCTAATAGACCTAGCCCATTGCCGGTTCAGAATCCAGAGATCGAGAAATTTGAAGATACCCCATTAATGGCGTTAGTTTCCACGATCCAAACTGAATTTGCTGAATTACGTGAGCAACATGCTCAACAGCAAAGAATGCAAGCGTTGTATATGCAACCAATGCAACTGCAACCACAAATTTCAAATATCAGTAGTTCGACAATTTACACTCCTTGTCATAATACAATTCCTACCACAGTAACTTCCACTCTCACTACTGTAACAACAGATATACCCACATCTGGTGTAACAAATTTTCCACTGATAGATTTAGGTACCCCTGTGAATTCACCATATGCTGAACAAACTATTATGTCTCCAGTGTCCACAGCTCCTCTTTTTAGAGATTCTCCAGCAGACATTTATTACATGAACACAGCACAACCTCCACCGACACCAACACCTAATTTGACATATCAGGTTTCACAGGCGTATTTCGATTCTTCAGGTTTTCAAGCTCAGGCGCCTTTAGCTACCAGTGTGCCTGGTCGGCCGATGACAACTCCGGTTGTTGGACCAAGACACACTGCGGTTGAAGGTGGGCCTTCAGTTACATATTTGTCTCCCCTTGAACATCTTAATTCAGTAGTTCCTATTCCAAATGAAATTAGTCGTAGTGTACCACCACCACAATTGTTTGCACCTTCATACACTGACATCATGAATCGACAAATGCAATTGATGTCCCAGGCTATACTTTTATTAACTGAAATTGCCAAACATTCCAGAAAAGCTAAGGTGGTAGACCCCGGCAAATTCAAGTATGAAGCAGACCAAGACTTGGTTTGTTACTTTGCCGACTTTGAACAGTATTGCACGGTAAATTATCCTAACGCACCTCATCAGTGGTTGCGTCTATTAGGACGACAGCTTGAAGGTTCTTTCCTTCAGCTTTACAATCTATTAGTTAAGGATGATCGAAATTATGGTGCAGTAAAAGAAACCTTATTGGCTTGGTACCACCAGGAAGAACTGCGTAAGGAGGATTATCAACTCCAAGCATATCACTCAGCATACCGTACCAAAGGCGAAAGTATCCGTATGTTCGCTCTTCGGCTAGAACATCTTGCCAAGAAGGCGTACAATGGTCTTGACATGAAAGAACACAAATCTTTAAGAACAGCATTTCTTGTTAGTTTACATCCTTATGTCGAGAAAAGAGTGAGTGAATACATTGCACAACAAGAAACAGACTCAAAAGAGCGAGCTTGGTCTAAAATTGTCAGTTTAGCTGCCAAATTTGATCGTGATCTTCAGGAAAGTAATCGTTCTTCTCAGCCTGTGCATTCTGGATCATCAAACTCTAATTTCAGTAGTTCAGAACAACCTGATCTAAATGAAACAATCAGAATAGATACTGTCACTCCGGGTTGGACTGATATCGTTAAAAATGCTCCTCACAATAATTTCAGTAGTCCCAAACAGAACAATACACCAAACACAAATAACACATCCAACGGAAGTCGGTTTTCCCGAGATAACAGAAACACAAACCGACGAAACAATAACAACTCTCAGACATTTGTTGCACATCGCAGAGAGAATAATAGTCAATCACCCCAACACAAAAACACTCTCCGCTGCGATTACTGTGAGAATGTTGGACATATAATGGATGATTGTTATAAGTGGTTGGGTATTTGTGCATATTGTAGAAAAAGGGGGCATGTACGTGCTGAATGTAGGGCATTACAGACATCTCGCACACAAACACAGCCCAATACACGTGTCACTTGTCCTTTCTGTAAGGGCTCACATGCAGGAATTAACTGCACTCAAAGAACACCACCGCAAAACACAAGAAACCAGACTCAGAGGTCTAACACACAGTCCCGATCCTCACAGGCCTCTGGTCAAAGTAGGAACACTTCTTCTCAAAACAATGCAGACAACACACATTCTTCGTCTAATTCCAATGTCCAACAAGATGTTATAGAATCAGATACCAATAATAGTTCTGGGGATTTAAACTCCAAACCTCCCCGGAAGTGAGCCATTCTGTGGAGAGGAGTTTGCAGCCAGAACCAGATAACATCTTGGCTCTTCCGATAAATCCGATAACTAATGTTATTGATAGTGATACGACAAGAACAGATAGTGATGATAATAGTCCTCAGATGGACAACACCGACATTATTGAACACACACTTGACACCTTTAACAACATATTGATAGATGACACTCCCACCTTAATAGACCAGGAAGATGAAACGGTTGTTGACGTTTATAACATTTACTTGTGTCAAGCCGATGTTGAACCCGTTGATTGTTTCCGTGGCTATAGTAGAAGGCAACGATACTGAATGGTATGAATGTCTAGTTGATAGTGGTGCGGGGGTGAGTCTAATCAGAGGTTATAGATAGTTTGGGTGAACGAGTGAAATTATTGCCTTCAGCGAACGTAGCTGTCAGGGCCATAAGTGGTTTTGGCAGTGGAGAAAGGATTCCCATTGAACACTATGCCAATTTAATGTTAAGGTTTCAGGGAGGAATCACAACACTACCGATAGAATTCTTTGTTGTTCCTGCTGAGTTCATGAGACGTGCCTTTATATTAGGTACCTGTGCATTAAGGGACAATGAACTCCTTCCTGATCTAGCCGAACTAGAGTTAGTGCGTCGAGTGAATGATAACAAGGTAGTTACAATAGCCACTGGAATCCGTTCAAACAGTTTTCAAATACACCCTCACATTCACACAATCAACATATTATCTATTAATAGTAGTCGGTTAGATGATCCGAATATCAATGATCTTGATATTCTGAATGATCAAGCTAATGACAAAAACTTGAAGTCAATCATACGAGGGATTAAAAATAACGTTCACAGCAGGGATTGGCTCAGGGTTGATAAAATCTATAAACAGTATTATTCACAATTAACAATTGTGAATGGGCTATTATATTACAAGCTGAAGTCTGGAGAAATGCTATTTGCCATCTCTCTGGATTTCCTTGTGCACATAGTTTTAGGCCTTCATTTTTCGTGCGCTCACATAGGGCGGAATAAACTCCTGCAGCTGATCTACAAGTACTTTTGGCATCCGCGAGTAAAAATCCAAGTGGTTTCCGACATACGTGCGATGCCTGCCTAATGCCAAAAAGCAAAAAGAACATTCTCTCCATTTTGCACCCCTCCTAGTGTTAAGAATTCTAGCTAATTTCCGTTTTGAACCTATGCGGCAATGGTATTTGATGTGCAAGTTTCCGTCGAGAAACACAATTCTGGGCCAACAAGTTAATTGCAGGTCCTTAATTGACAGACCTTTTCAAGTGGGCTTCCGTTGTTCCCTTTCCGATAAAGCTAGTCTTCTCTGTCGCACTTCTAAGATTAAACACCAGGATTCTGCCCATTCCTACAAAAAATTCCAAACCGTATTAATGACGATAATGGTACGGAATTTTTAACTTTCCCACCCCAGAAAAACTAACCCTGTCTCAAACAGATTTCTTCAGGAAAACATAATATCAAGCATATTAGAACCTCTCCACTACATCCAGCCAGTAATGGAGTCTGCAAACGCTTCAATCGCAGTCTGATTCAAATCATTAAATGCTTAGTTCTTGAAAATCCAACTGATTGGGATGAAGAACTATCTGCATCAGTTCTCATCTATAATAACACTTCACATAGTGCTCTTGGCATGTCTCCTTCTGAGTTCTTGTTGCAAAAAGCTCATTTTCCGACCCATATTTATCCTCAATATTGGAAAGAGAGGAGTATCAATTTTAAACCATATAAAAAGGGACAAAAAGTTGCTCGTAAAGTCATACGAACTGTGGGCCCAGTGCGTCCATGAAGTTTCACAGTAAATGGGAGGGACCATTTATAATTGTGGAGGTTAACCCGAACCGAGTCTCCTATGTAATAAAGAGGTTTAACCACCCCTCTGACAAATTAAAGAAAGTTCATTTTTCCCATCTAAGAGGGTGGATAGATATTCCTATGTATTTAAGAAAATATCTTTCTCGGAATAAAGAAATAAGTAATATATTTTTCTCAAATGAAGAAGAACCCCTACCTGACGAAATCGAAACACCTGACACTGTTACTGACGATGATACATTGTCCATCATTGGTTCAGAATTGTCTGAATCCGACTTTTCTCCTATCGACGAAGATGAAGAGTCCGATTTCGAAGGTTTTCTCCCATTACCTAACCCCATGTCCATGGAGATATATTCACGGCTTCCTGATTTATTAGATCAAATTGAACAATTGAATGTCAGTATATTCATCGATTTGCAGTCTTCACATATTCCTGTGACAAGAACTCCTGTCTTATCACCTGAGGTCCTTCCACCTATTCGAGTATCCCCTGCAGTCTCACCTAGTAGAGTTTTAACTCCGGTAAATATAGAAAATATTTCCCGAATTCCACTTCCCCTATCTCCCATTTTAGAGGAATCAGTCACTGTTACTGAACCTTCTAGTGTCTCTACTAGATCTTCCAGAACTTCTACAACTGAAACTGTTTCCCATGCTGATTCACTTTCCATGGATTATCATGATCTGTACACCCATGCATATCCATCTCCGTTGTTGTATCCGTCAAGTCGGATCCCACCTTCACCTTCTAGCCAACTGCAGGTTTCCACATCCCCATCTGTCGGTGTACAAATCCTAGTGGCAGTGGTTTTCCACCACATCGCATTTCATCGGAGCATCTTTTCTTAAGTTCCTTTTTGCAAGGAGGAGACCGTAGCTCTAAAATTTTCTTGGAAATCCATCAGCTGCTATTAGGTCATACCCCTGCATAGGTCCACCACAGTGTCACCACTGTACAGAATTAGTGGCGCTTACCAAATAGTGTTCCGATCGGCAGTGGTTGTTTCGGGTTTTGTTCCCCACTATCTGCCAAGCCAACTATCTTCTCCTTACCAATCTAGTTAGATTGGGTTTTAACCCACAAGCGAATATACAGCTAGCAATAACACCAACTCAATGCAGTACAATTGTTGGAGAGGTATGGGTGGACTCCGTCCACACTAGGTATGCATGCTGGAACCTGGACGACGTAAACAGCTTATGATGGTTCGAATTGAATGATAGCAGGAGAAGTTGACAACCAACCCTAATTACCTAGTTGACTCTTTCACTCGGCACGATGGGTGCGTGCTTCCTGAATTTCCGCAACGTAATGCTCAACTCCTCTGGTGATATGGTGTTAAAGAAGAAGAGGTGAGTTCTTACAATTAAAGGAACCCCCGTATATCTGTAATATAGGTTTTAATTAACAGCACAAAATTGAAAAACAGAATAGTTGTAGTAACCAACCAGAAATCAGAAAAAGTAGTAGTGAAAACAGCAAGAGATTGAACTGAAGAGATTAAAACTGGAAAGAATAGCTTTTGGCAACTACCAAAAAAGAAAAGGCTGCATTTCTGACCTGGTTACCGCTGCTGCACCTAGACCTAAGCAGGCCCTCTTCTCTCTCTCTTGTCTCTGCCACGATCCTTCTTGCTGCTGCTTCCCTTTTCTCCTCTGTTTCTTTTCTCTTGCTTGCTGTCCCTTTGTTGTTCCTTCTTTAATGCCGGAGCCAGAGTTAAGAAAGAAAGATTTAAATTCAGTAGAGAATGGAAAAAGAGAAAGATTAAATTACAGTAAAGCAGTTTTTTGGAGCCAAAAATCATTTTTCATGCTTTTTGTTGTCATTTACACTAGATAAAAACAAATTTATTTTACACCTTGTTCTTTACTCACAGCTTCACTGAATACCTGCCTCTCAGCTCTATCGGAATTGAATTGCTGGACATTTTAATTATTATATTATATGTAATATAATATGTAACACTGAAAATATAGGAAATGTCCTAATCCGAAACACACATTCGTTTTCTTTTCTTTTTCTTTATTTATATGTATATGCTATAAGCAGTTTTCCAGCAATTTAAAAAGATTCCTTGATTACACTACTAACTTTTGCAACAGTAAAGTAAAATCACACACTACTAAATTTTCCATATTTATAGCTAGATAGGGTGTAAATTTTTTCCATATACTATTAACAACAATTATCAATCAGAAACTGATTTAAAACAGTTTGGAGGGTTGCATTCCACAATTGTAAGGTAATTAATCTAAAGTTTAGATTTACGCGCTTCCACTGTTCTTTCTATCTTTAATAGTTTTTAATAATCCTACTTCTTTCCCCCATTATTCATATCGTTTCACCTAATATAGGCTAAATTGGTAGCAGAATGTAGTTAACTGAGTTTCTGCTTAGCGACAATAATTGGGTTTTATTAGGGTGCAGTCTTTTGTTTAACATATCCGAATTTTGGAGCAAGAAGTAAATTTATGTAACATAAAACATACTGATGCAGTTACTAAAGCGACATATTCCTCATTCCAGCTTTTGAGTATTGTGAAGATGCCACTCTTACTTGTTGTTGGAGCCAGCGTGGTGGATCTCTTCAAACAGAATAAAAGATTCTTAAAGGAGGAATATGATCTCAACATCTTAACTGATTGTAGTTCTGGACGTGTTCTGTCCGAATGTACTGAACGAGTAGAAGCTATGATGACGAGACAGGTCCAATTTTTACTGATTTGGGCTCTTACACCACTTGCCTGGCAAAGAAAAACCATTCATAACGGCAATCGACAAACAACTGTTTTCGAGCCTGTACCAACGGCAATCGACAAACCACTGTTTTCGAGCCTGTACCAGATATACCAGTCAATGATGTGCCTGAAATAATGGACCAGATTACCCAAATAGCTAGAAGAAAGAATCCCCGAGTCCGTGTTATGCTTATGATTCCGCCTATCCAGGATATATATAGATTCAACCAGAAAAGACTTATTAGAGCATGGGGCCCAGCTTTCGGCTGACCATCTAAAAGAAGATGCCATCATGTCTCCTAGGCACATGAGAGCTCATTCCATAAAAGCCTTTACTGCCTTTGAGAACTTGGCATACAACCAATACCAATGGCAAGATAAAATTTGTCTTAGGGGTAGTCATGTTATGAACTACTACTATGATATTCGTAGCTCAGAGGGAATATACCGATCGACTCCCCATTCTAGATACATCAAAAAGAAACAAATGTTCCTGGATTCCCCAATGCTTTCTGACGGACTTCATGCTAATCAACTCTTCCTTGAACAATTTATGAAGAAGTATAAAGGATTTTTCACAACTATAAGAAATCAACCGGCATCATCAGCTCGTCGCACTCCTACTCCAGAACCATCTAGAAGAGAAGAACGTGGTGTCACTGTTGGAATAAATCGACCAGCAACGTCATCAGCTCATCGTACTCCAACCCCAGAGCCTTCTATAAGTGAAGAACAGGAGCGTATTATACGTTCTGTGATCGTGGAGGTCGAACCATCCAACTTCCACACACCAACCGCCATTGAACGACGTTTGGGAGAAGCTCCTCCTCTCCGATGAGAAGCTCCTCCTCTCCGATCTCAACCATCAACGAGTGGTTTACAGGCAGCTTTCTCCGAACCCACTACTACTCGACTTAGCCAAAACCAATCATTTTTCCAGAACCGGAATGTCCCGTTGCGAGAAAGCATAAACTATCAGACTCCTCGGCCGGAGTATTCCCCTTCCAGATATAATCCTTCCTATCCTGCCTACCAATACTCTTCAGCGTCTCAACCTCAGCAGAATCTTCATATCCGACCTGATTTACAACGGCTTGTTTCTTCTGAGATGAGGATAATGTTGGAGGGTCTCCATTATAGATCTCTACCCGAAACACAACAATATGTCATCTTCCAGACGGCCAGGATAGCGTTGAACGATAAGAAAATGTTCTCCGAGGACTTCGTCGACGTAATTAAAAAGACAATGTTAATACAGAATAAAAATTCCTCACTTTGTTATCAGTATACCGACTTTGTCTTCCTGGAACTTCCTTCAGATTTCTTTATTAACAGTAGTTCATTCATTGTAAAAAAAAAAAATGGCACTTGGGATGAGTCAGAAAATATGCATACCAAGCTTTTCCCCCATAAACTCACAAAAACAAGTCATGTTCCGTCCTTGCATTTCCCTCACTATATTCCCAATTTGCGCTCCTCAGATCTTCGCCATATAAGATCTAGGAAAAGACTGAGCAGGGGCGTAAATTTAGTGCGGGGGGATGTAAGGGCCTGTCAAGACTGTCCAATAGTTTTAAGTATTTTCATTTACAAATAATGCCATGACTTGTTTAATGCAATAATCATTTTTCCCCCTCTATATTAATTATGTCTGTTCTTTAGGCATATTAAAAGTTTTTCAGAAAAGATAAAAGTTTTTTTTACAGCAAGTTAGTTTTTGTTCTGTTTTTCCCCCATTCTTGTGGAAGTATATATACTCTCTTACGGAATTTCCACTAAGAAATATTAGGAAAAGCATTATGTGAGTTTATACCCAATATGCTTTTATCATGATCACTGTAATACTGAAAAATACTTTAATATGCTTCTCATATTAAAGTATTGCAGTGGTTTATGTTTATTTCCCCCTTATCATAGATGCAACAATTAACATCAACATCAAGCAGTGATATTGCAGACAAGATCCAGAAAGGACTCTTGAGAATACAGACAATAAAAGATAAAACCCTACCTCCAAATAGGGTAGGTGCTCTATGATAATATAAAAGCTCTTACTTAATCCTTATTTATGCAATTCTTCATTTACAGTATTTATTTATTTTATTATTATTTATTATTACTTTTTATTTATTATTATTTATTTTTTATCACTTTATTTATGGCAATTCATTTTTTTTATATTATTATAACCAAGGAATATAATCGATCTTATATATTCCTCAGGTTTTATCTCGTGGTTCAAATTTTATTTCCGGATTTTATTCCTAAGCTCAATTTTATCCTCAGGCTGAAATTTTATCCTTTGGTCAGACTTTTATTTTGTGATCAACTTTATTATCGGATCTTCATCTCGTTCCCACCTTTTGAGATTCAGATCCTTATCAACACAGAAGCTTTAACCGGATAGGTATTAGAGCATTAATTGGTACTGCATCTCATCCCACATTCATTCATATTACACCCTTGCTCCATTATTTATATTTATGGTGCCACTCTGGATGGTGTTTGCTGATAAATGAAAAGACACCTATATTTATATTTGCTTTGCTTACAGTATTGGAAAGCGATTCCTTGTATATATTTTTTTTTACATTTATAATAAACTTAAAAATGCAAATATCTTTCATTGTTCGAGAGAATCCCTAGTGTGCTGAATCGGTTGAACTTGCTTACTAATCCCGCAGAATACAACTGAAATAATTCCCTTAAAGTTTGCTTGACCGTTAGTCATATTAGCCTAATAATTTTGAGTTACCATCTCCATTCGTACTTCCCTCTCTTTCTGTCACTGATCTTTGAACTCTGTTTTAGTAAATTTAGGTGTGTATGTTTTAGGGGAAACTTTTGGGATTTAGCTGTCTTGGGTTTTTTATTGTTAGGCTTCCGAGGGCGCCTTTGTTTTCCCTTAGATTTTAGGAACACGGCGTCTATGCCACCTCTCTCCTTTACAACGCTTTTCATTAATTTTCTCTCCTATCTCTCTATTCCACCAAACAGGTTTTCTCTTCGCCACCCTAATGGGTTTATCTTTAAAACATACTGACTGAATATTCATTAAAATTTGTTTAAAATGTTCCCACATGATAAAACAGTTTTGGTTTTCAAAACAAACCCCTCCAGTTAGCCTACTGAAGCCTCACATATTGCTACTCTCGGTAATGTGTCACATATCTTCAAAGAACGATTCTGAAAAATCCACTGAAACAAATTTGAATACTTCAGGCTCCGCTGAGTTTTCAGGGTTTAGTCAGACTTCCTTGAATCTCCTGTCACCCTTATTGTTGTTTAATAATAAAAATTATTTCCTGTCCTCAATGTCGCCGACAGTGTTACGGGGAGCTATAATCGGTGCGTCGATAAATTCTTGATTCCCTTAGGATAATTGAATGAAGCAGCGTGTCCCGAACAGGAGGCTTTAATTCCCACTCCCTGAGCAGCTGAATTAAGTAAAGCAATTAAAATTAACCCACCCAATATTATTAAATTTAATTAAGCAAGTCAACCCCAACTACTTTAATACCCTGATAGCTAACAGAAAGACGCTTTATGCTAAGGTTGGGTTCAGTCTGAAGGCGGGACCAGCGCAAATGATAATAATAAGTAATAATAATAAGTAATATTTTATTTAAAATATCTATTTACACTCTGTATAAATTGACTCGATATAATCAATTTCTATGAACACAATTAATGAGTAAACGAGTTACTTGAATATTAAAAACTGAATTAATTGAATCGTCGAATAAACGAATTTATGAAACTCAAAGCCAAGAAAAATTATTGAATTTATTTTTACTTATTCGATAAAATCGTTAAGTGTGTTTATGTGTTTGGGATGTGTGCTATTTGGATCATATAAAATTAAATGATACTCAGCTTTACTTTACCAATGTCTACAATCCCTCTAAGTGAGTTGGAATAACTTCTGCTTTCGAGAGTAAACATTACTAATTCTTGGTGAGTTTTCCTTTTCTTTGTAGAGTTTCTTCTTAATATTAAGCTTTCAAATAATTATTTTCCTTAAAACTATGTATTCTTCTTATACCTATGTATTCTTCTTATGACTATGTTCCTTAATTCTAATGCCTTATTTCTAGTTTCCTTAAGTCTATTTCTTCAATATTTACATAAGAATGAGTATCTTAGATGAGAGGAAATAAGGTCTGGAAACCAAGCCCAAAGTATAAACATTTCTTCAAAATGGAGACCAGCCTAAACCTTAAAACCACCAAATATAAAAATATCTCCAAAGATGAGATCTGACTGAAGACTGTAAGCCGAAGATTAAAAAACCAAGCCTAGGAACCTGAATAAGAGAAGACAATTACAATCAGCTTAGGAAAATTTGTTCAAATGAAAAGCACTGCTTGAATAAAATAAACTCTATAATAATAAAAAATGTAATAAAATAATAAAATGAAATAATAAAATAATAAAGCTCATATGATCTAGTCCATATTCACCCCAATTATCCTTTTCTGTGTATGGTATTTGGGGTTTTATCCTTCTTTTCTCTTTACTTCTTCTGAGCTACTTAAAATTTACAAATACTCTCTTTTATTCTCATAAATTTTTCTCCTCTGTGGCTATGACTGATATTTCAATCTACTTTTATTTCCACTCAGTGGAATTTATTCTGAAAAGACAGATAATACACTGGTGAATTTAATGTTCAAAATAAAGCGATTGAATTGATAATATAATGTTTATAAAATCCCCCCACATAGGTCCTGTCAGGGCTGGACTGTTGAATATTGGAAAGATGGAAGTCCTAACTTTAAACCCTTTAAAAGGGAACAATTAGTGGAAAAAAAGTTAATCCATACTGGCCATAGTACCAGCCAAAAGTTTCAAAATAAGTGGCAAATGAAAATCAAGTGACTTATCTTATATGAAGATCCAATTATCATTTGAATAGACTCGAGAAAGTCCAATTTTCGAACTTACAAGGGTGGATCAAGATCCCTACCTACCTAAAAAAATATGTCTAGAAATAAAGAATTTAGAAATCAGTTTTTCAATGAAGAAGATGAAATTAATGAAGGTGACAAAGTCGAGATCACTGACAACATTCCTGATGATACCCCATTCTCTGAATCTGATTCTGAAAAGAAGGATACCAGTTTAGAAAAGAGATGAAGAAGAATATGATTTGGAAGGTTTTGTTAACTGTAATCCCATGTCTGTGATTGAGTACCTATCTACAGCTACCAAAACTCTTGGTGGAAATTGAGCAAATTAATGATCACATTTTAGGATATCAGAACCCATTAACAGAAGTTTTGACTTTAATGCTCAGAAAAACATCAGCCAGGTATGTCCTGAACCTATGTTGTCCTCTCCCTATGAGCCAACAACCACTCTGCTTCAATTTATACGCAACGTAAGGTATATTTGTCCATAATTTTCTTTAAAGTTGGACATTAAAATTGGCATATTAAAGCAAGTCAGTTTAAATAAAGTATAAAGATAATTAAAATATCAGCCGTCAATAAAGGTATTAAAAACTATAGATAAAATCACGCAGTCATGTCAACGACTAATTGACTCAATATAAATAAGAAAATTAGAGGTCATTTGACTCAGCTCACTCGGAAACACAGTATGTAAAGAGAGAGTTGAGTGACTCAATATCAGTATATTAGTATACCGTAGACCAGTATGTCTTTAAGTATCGAATCAGTAACATCGGACTTAGAAATACTTTTGAAGAACCAACAAATCTAAAGGAAGTTATTTAAATATTAATAATTAAGCCAATCTTAACCATTAACATTATAATTGGAAAGATCGTTTCATTTAATAAATATACAATATTGATTATATTAAATTAAATGTTAAAAATAAGGATAAACTATCCTTACTATTGAAATACAATAAACACTATTGTCAGAACCGTCGAGGTAGAGTTTCCTGTTGCGCGTTCAGTGAAAGATTAATATTATATTATTTGCTATTAATTAAAGGCTTCGATATAATAAATGTTAAGTATTTTAGCAATTATAGGAGGTCCTCTACGAATAAATCTTTTGTGAATTCTCAGAACGTCAAGGGACAGATAAAGGAACACTAAAATAAATCATTTAGTGGTTTCATAAAGCAAATTAGATAACCAAATAAACCCACTTAGCCATTCAAAAATGAAACAGACATTTTTGAAACATTTGGAAATCAGAGGTTTTAATATTTTCAGAGTTAAAACAGTTGTGCTTTGTGGTGAATAGTGCTGTTTTTGATTTTGTATAATAAAGTTGGTAAAGATTTTAAATTTTTAACTTAAGAGATCTAAACGCGATAGCGTATGCAGTGAAACAAGATGCGCCGTGAAATTATCCGAAAGGCGTAGGGTTGCTCGAGTGTTTGAGGTAGATTTTGTTTTAGTATAAATATCAATTAATTGCATATAATAAAAATCGATTAATTGACAATCGATTATAATCGATTAATTGACAATCGATTATAATTGATTGTCAATTTTGTTTAAATCTTCAAAATGGCGTTTAGAGCATAAATGTTGAATTGATTTTCTTAGTTAAAACTAGTATATTGTTAGTGGTACAGAGATTGGCCTTTTGTTATGTGTAAATAATTAGTAAACATATATGATAGTATTATTAATAATAAAATGCGTGTTTAATGCTCTTTTCGTGTAAAATTAATAATAGGCTCAAAGTCCTATATAGACCTAGGACACACCTTAAGGCTACATTTCAGTAAAATTTTGTAAACTGTTTTTTGAAGCCTACGCTTATAGTAGAGCTTTTGTATTTAATAATTAGTATACTTAGTATAAAGGTTTTTTGTAAGAAATTTTTTTGAATTAATATATTTTTGTTATAAAAAAAGAAATGGAAATTTTAATAAACTTAAAAAAAACTAACATGCTAGGTTTTAAGGCTAAAGTGATCTATCCATAATAAATATAATTAAGTTGAATTAAAGAATTAATGGAGTCTCTTAGTACTTACATTTTGCAAAGTAAGATTAAGAAGAATATAGTCTGACATTATGCGCAAAGAATAAGAGAAAGTAGATGAATAGAAGATGTGCTGGATACTTTTTAAATAACAACTGAAGAAGAGAAGTTGACTTTTAACGTCTGTTCTTCAAAACAGACTATGTTAAACCTTTGAACTAGAATAGGCAATAGGAAAGAAATTTAAATGAGTTTGGTTAGATCAATGTGAACTGTAGTGAAGAACAAATTAGAAGAAAAGAGGTAGAAGCCTAATTGCAAGTGGATAGCTTTTATGGAGGCTTTTAATAATTCTGATTATAATAAAACAAATTATGAAATTACAGTTATGAAGCGTGTTGAATT
Source organism: Trachelipus rathkii (assembly GCA_015478945.1). Lineage (NCBI taxonomy): Eukaryota > Metazoa > Arthropoda > Malacostraca > Isopoda > Trachelipodidae > Trachelipus > Trachelipus rathkii. The sequence continues at coordinate 44,411 of JABUQX010126332.1, forward strand.
TTGATGGTAATGTAGAAAAGGTAAGCTTTAATGCTTTTTATAATCGATGTATGAATGTTATTAGAAATAATGCTAAGCTTAGTGATTCTGTTAAGCTCATGTATCTTATCAGTTTTCTTAGAGAATACCCTCTAAGTATTGTTTCTCATTTAACAATAGTGCCTGAGAATTTTCAAATAGCCATAGAAATGCTTAAAAAGGAATATATGGATATAAGTGCGAGTGTGTTGAACGTGACCCTGTTGGCTTACCTTAATAATGGAAACAGTAAAATAATAACCAAAGAAAATGGATAGAAAAGTTTCTAATTTATTAAAAAAGACATTAAATAAAATACAGTGAGCTTGTTAGAAGATTCTTTAAAGAAGGGTCGATGTATGAATGTTACATAAGAGAAAGTTCTGGTTAAACTGTTGTCTCACATTGTAGTTACTAAAAAACTGTCCTAAGAGTATTTCTGAAGATTTTAGGTGCGTAAAAATTTAATAATAATTACCTGATATTAATGAATCTTGACATATTTTGGGACCATTAAATAAAGACTTTGGATTAGTACTAAGCCTCATCAACTGAAAGGGTTGTAGTTAATAAATTCAAAAATAAAAGTACAAACTCAAAGGGAAAATCCTAAGAGCTATCAGTAATAAATCTATTGAAAACACCTTCAATTACAAAATTTCCAAGACTATAAATGTAACTTCGGGAAAAATGTTAAAGAGTTTAATTAAGAGGTGTTAAATTGTGTAACAGGACCCACTCAATAAGGTTCTTTGCCCTGTGTATGATAACTTTGAGAAGAAAAATAAATCGTATTAAGAACTTGGAATTTGTGAGCAATGTGCGGGTAACCATCCATCGAAGTAAATGTTTTGGTAATGAAAACAAAATGAGATTCCTTGTAAATGTGGAAGTAGATCTCACATATATCCTTTGGTGTGATAGTAAAGGAATGATGAGTTCACAAGGTTGGTAATCATTG
>JABUQX010126333.1:10000-17500 GCA_015478945.1 Trachelipus rathkii
GTCGAGGAAAGCGAAGATCGACCAATCAGCGTGAGTCATCGGCCAATCACCATCAGGCCGTCTCCGGACGAGCCGCTGAGCCTGGTGATCAAGGCCGACGAAGTAAAGGAATCCTGAAGACGGGATGAACGAGCGAGCACATGCAGCTGCCCCTCCGTCAGGGATAGGGGCATCAAACCCCAGCCTCTACCTCGCTCTCCCTCGGAAATACAAATAATAATAATAATAATATAATAGATAATAATATAATAATAATAAATAATAATAATAATAAAAAAAAAAATAATAATAGATAATAATAATAATAATAATAAGTAATAATAATAATAAAATACCTCATTATCTACAATCCATTTAGCATCTTCTGCAAGTAATATGGCCACATGATATGCATGTTTCGCCAAACGACTTTCTTGGAGCTATTTCAAGAGATAAGATTTTTCTGTAATGTTTTTTTTTTTTTATTAAAGTTTGTTTATAGATGATATAATATGATATATATATATAGTATAATATATATATATTATATATATAATATAATCAATAAATATATATATATATATATATAATATAGTATATATAACTATAGTATATAAAGCATGCTACTCCTTTACCCAAATTGGGAAGTGAGTGTGCAACACAGCACACTGGGCGGAAACAGAAAAGCAGTAGATGAACATGACGCAAGTCTAAATTGAAGCTCTCCCTAGCCGTCCCCTTATACCCTTAATATTGAGTCAGCTCATCAGACATGAAAAAAAGATCTAAGCAGGGCCTTCACAAGACTGCGACTGAACTCTGCACTGTGGTATCCCGCTCAATTTAAATGTTACTTCCTTGGGCCAGGAGTCCCACAATCACACTCCCTCACAAACCCCAGCTTATTTCACTCCTATTAAGCACCTTTTTTTTTGCCAACCTTCTGATCAAACTCTACCACTGATTCAATACAGACCTTTTCTTCGGGTCTCGACCACTGGATCGGATTCCCAGCACACTTACCAACTATACATCCTCTTAACCACGCGAACCTATCATCCATGCTTTTTCGTAGTCCAACGCATCTTAATAATAACTCTCGTTATTCTGTCTCAATTACGCCTTCTTCCACACACACAACTCCCAAAACGTTCAATCATCATTTTATCAATTCTTCTCACACCCCAGACTGTTCATGCTGAACAGAGCTGCCCCTTTATATCTATTTTACACCAAAGTTTCACTACCATGATATTAACATCGGTAAACAAATATACCCTATATATAAAACCCAGCGAAGAAGACTTACTCCATTTGAATTTACCAAGGATCAAATTAGCTATCATAACTGGATACATACCAATCAAAACGTAAAATATTCGGCTACTGTAATATTTTTTTAACTTCCTACAAAAAAAAACCTTTGTGTCTATTGTGTCTTCTAGTTTTTCTACCATTATGTGGTTCGGTTAAAGAAAAAAAATTTTAAAAATATTATGAAACAATTATAAAAATTATTAATGCTTACCCGAACATTTCTCTAATGAAGACTTAAATTTACTTCTTGAATTTTCATATTCAGCGAATATGATATTTGAAAATTTTTCAACTTTTTCTTTATACACTTTATGTACGTCTTTTTGTAGCAGTCTTTTCATCTCCAACACTGCCTAATATAAATAATTATATATATTATATATATAGTATATATATAATATAATATACTATATAATATACTATATATATTATATATATTTATATATACTATATATATATATATAACTATATGATATATATTAATATTATATATATATTATATATATATATATATATATACTACTATATATATGTATATATATAGAAATATATATATATATTATAAATATACTATAATATATATATATATTACTATATATACTTATATATATGAATATATATATGGGAAATGTTTATAGATTTATATGACTAACATTTTTCCCATCTTATATCTTATATTTAAAAATAATAATAATAATTATAATTGTTTATTGTGTCTGGAAGATCTGATTAGATTTGAGAGGATTGAGTAGAGAAAGTTTATCAGGGTGTAATAAAAAAGGAGGGATTTGATAGTAAATGTTAGCTAAGAGCAAGGTTATGAGTATGTGAGTAGAGGACTCCATGGTGTTAGAAGTCTGTTGGATGATGCAACAAGTATTTGAGTTTAAATAATTTAGGATATATGGTCAATGAAAAGGGAATGGATGGTGCAGAATGATGTAGGAAAAAAATTGGTGATTTGTAGAAGAGGTGGCTGGTGCACATTATGCTCCTTGGTGGATGTAAAGGAACTAATGTCTGCGAGTGCGTAGGTTTTTGCACGATGGTATTTGCCTACCTGTCTTAAATGATAGTAGTAGAAAAACTATGGTATGGAATAAAGGTATAAATCTAAGATAAATGTGTTAAGATGGACAATTTTAGGGGCGTGTTAGGTGAGAAGAATTGATAAACAGCAGGAATGAATCGCAGTAGGAGTGTTGGTGTGAAGAAAGGTGTATTGATAGAATAAACGCAGTAGAGAGAAATGGTTGGTCATATGAAAAGGATGGATGAAGTCCGATTGGTAACGCTGTGGGCTGGGAATCATCCGTCTGGGAGTCGGTGAGAGGAAGGTCTGAAGGAAAGAAGATGTGTATTGGCAGAAAGCGAGAAGAAAAGGTGCAATTTAGAATGAATGTCGGAGGGTTTTTAATGGTTGACGAGATGCCACGAGGTGAAATTCCTTCGAGGGTCCCAATGAAGCCTAGTGTGTGATTTTTTTCTGACTGCGACGAGTGTTCCACTCAGAGTAGAATATGGGGAGACGGTAAAGAGGGGGGGTGGCGGGCATTCTCTTTTTCAACTTACTTCATGTTTCCTATTTTTTCTATTTCCGGTGTATTGCTGCGCACCCCACTGTAATTTGGGGAAAATGGAGGATACTTTTATGGAACTTTCGTATAGTAATACTTAAAAATAATTTACCCAAAACTTACAAACCACCTTTCATAAATATTTTCAATGTAAGAAACTTACAAATTATCCCTTACCCTGGAAAATTTTAAAACCCACACTATATATAATAAAATTATAATATAATATATATAGTTATATATATATATATATATTATATTAATATATATATATATATATATATATATATATAGATATATATATATAATATAATATATATATATATATATATATATATATATATATATATATATATATACCGTATACGTATATATAATATATATATATATATAAATATATATATATAATATATATATATGATATATATATATATTAATATATATATATATATTATATATATGATATATAATATATATATATATGATGATATATATATATATATATAATTAAATATATTATATATATATATCGAATATATATATTATAGTTATATATTATATATAATTTATATATATTATTATATATATATATATATATATATATATAATTTATAATAAAAAATTTAATAATTCAGTAATTCAAAACTAAAAAATTCTTATTGACAACAACAATCATGATGATAATGATAATGATCAATATAAAGTAATAATAATATAGAAATAATAATAATAATAAATAATAATAATAATGAATAATTAATAATTAATAATAAAACAACAATCAGTGAATGATAATGATATAATAATAAAATAATAATAATTAATAATTAATAAGTATAATAGATAATAATAAGTAATAATAATAATAATAAATATAATAATAGATTAATAATAATAATTGTACAATAAAATGCATGGTTTGCACAGAAAATTATTTTTTAAGATTAATAATAGGATTTAACACATTATATATAGATATATATATATATATATATATATATTATATATATATATATATTACTATATATATATAGTATAATATATATATAATATATATAATACCTTGCCGATTCCTTCAAGGAAGACCCATGCTAAAATGAGGGTATTTGTTTATTATTGCATGAGCAACATTTGCATACTGATGGCCAATGAACCTAAATATATATATATATAATATATTTATATATATATATATATATATAATATATATATATAATATATATAGTAGTATATATATATATATATATATATATATATATTATTATTATTATACAAACACTTATTCCCGCTTAAGCGGGGTAGTGGTACGTGCAGCTTCCCTAATTCATATTTTCCTTCATCTCGCCCCCACCCACCTCCTCCATTGCCATTCTAGTCTCTCGCCAACACCTACGTTCCTGCCACGCCTCAATGCCCTCTCTCTTCCAGCATTCTTTATTCAGTCCATCCACCTTCTTCTTGGTCTCCCCCTTCCTCTGCCTTTCCTATCACCCTCGCGCCTGCCCAACATCTCCTAACCACCCTCTGTGTCCTCCATTCTCTTCCAGATGTCCAAACCATCTTCAATCATTCCCTTGCTCCGCTCTCTCACCAACCATTCTTCCAATCAACATATTCTCTACTATCAAAAGCCCCTAGTTCCTATTCGCTCTCTCTTTTACTAACGCCCACATACCGTCTCAACCCTTTCATCTCAACACACTTCCAACTTCTTGCTTGGACCTAGGCATTCACCCACCATGTTTCACACCCATATAGTACCGCGGGAAACAAAGTTTTTTTCAAACATACTTATCTTAAGTTTAAGTGATAAATCCCCCCCTTTCCATAATGCCGTCAGACTCAGATGCTCTCATTCCTTCTCCTACTCCATGTGTGATCTATCTCTTCCTTCATCCCTCATTCCTTACCCAAATCCATCCCTAAATATCTGAACCTTTACATTCTTCTAATACTCACCTTCCTATCTCTATATCTCTAACCCCCCTCCTCTGTTTCCTCCTCCTCAAACACTAACACTTTACTCTTAACTGGATTTATCTTAAGACCCTTGTTGTCCACACCCTCCTCAAACTCCTTCACCAAAATACTACAAGCCCTCTGAATTCTTCCGCCACAAGGCCAGTATCTCCGCAAATAGTATCATGTTGCACTTCCCATCTATCACCCCTATCCATCAAATCCACCCCTCTCCCCTCCCTCATCATTCCTCTGCAGACACTCTCCATAATTAAATTGAAAAGCCACGGTGACATTACACATCCCTGTCTCAAACCCTCTTCTCTACCCCAAACATCTCAACCTCTCCCTCTCCTGATACTGCTCACACACATTCTGCTTAATTCCTATAAAAGGCCCCTAATACCTTTAACCTAATTTACCCCTACTCCATATTCCTCCAGCACCCTCCTCATAATTCCCCCCTCTTCACTCTACTTTATCATATGCTTTCTCCAGATCTAAAAACACCCATAACACTTTATATATATATAATATATTATATATATATATATATATAATAATATTATATATATATATATACTATATAATATATAGATATATAATATATAAATATACTATATATAGACAAAATTCTGTCTTCTATTAAAATTCATATTTTTGTGATTTTATTTTCAACATTTTTGGACTATTTTGTTCAGTAAATTTTATTGAAATGAAGAAGCTTTATTCTCTAAACAATTTATATTATATTTTGTGAATAGTAGATGTGGGAGGGTGGGTAATTGTTATAATATGGAAAAACACTACAACCTGAAACATCTGTTGTTCCATATTAATTTATATAATTGTTTTAAGTATATTATAAAAATAATTCATTCCAAGCAAATTTTTTAGTAAGTAATTTTAAAATAGAAAAAATGTATTTTACAAATTTGTACTTACCTTATATTCTTTTGGTAAAAGCTGTCATATATTTTTGTCAAGAACTGACTTTTCAATGATTTATTTAATAATTGCTGACTGGCTAGAAGAGAATTTTCATGAATGTGAGGCAACTGATATGTAGTGTACACATTATTTGACTGATTTTCAATGAAAACTACTTTCTCAGAAGACTGAGACTGAATAGTTTTATAAAATGCATCATTTGACGTCATTGCATTCTGACGCTCTAATGTTTCACTGCATGCTACATCATTTTTTATTACTTCATTATTTTTTTCAGGATCACAAACTCTTTTTGAATTACAATATGAAGCATCGTCATCCACTGATCCATAATCAAAATTGGCACTATGAAGCAATGAATTGTTTTTTTCTTCTTCATTTTTCAAATATTTTTCATTATTTTCATTATCATTCAAAGATATACTGTTATAATCAGTCATAGAAACTTGTAGATTTATACTCGATTTATTTTCTGCTACTTTTATCGTACTATCTGAATCTTCCTCTTCCTCTTCACATATTCTGAAAAGCTTTGATTCAACATGTTCAACATCATTCCAATCACAATCTACATATGATTGAAATTCATTATCAAAATATTGAATAAAAATATTTGCATTTTTAATTTTAAACAAGAGTTTAACATCCTCTCTTGTTGGTCTTTATTGATATTATTTCTGCCCTTTCTCTGCCTTACTTATTGACTGAATAATTTCATTTCTAACTTTGTTATAATTTTTTAACTCCTTCACCTTATAATTTTAATAAATAAACTTTGTCTCTAACATAACTATAATTCTAATTAATGCTGAGCAATAGGAATATTTTTTTGCTGGCTATATCATTTTAAAATATGACTCAAACTCCACATTTTTAAAATCACTTGGCTTTTCTACCAATTTTCATAATTTTTTTGAGAATACTGGAAAGTGTTACATACCACAAACCTCTAATCTGATATGCTGCTAATAATTGCCAATATTTTGAGTCATTTAAAAACAATATTTTATAATCATACTCACTCCTTGTACCTTTTAAGGGAGATTCAATATTGTAAGCGTGCATATGTGAATTGAATTTAATTACATTAATAATTCTAGAAATCACAAAATAAATGCACCCTTTAGATGAATTAGAACAGCATACATAGTCAATCACAGCAAATTTCTCAACTTCATACAATCCTAACAATGGAATCAAATATCCTTTGATGTACTACTACTACCTTCCTTTAGAATTCCACTATCTAGAACATCAGGAGCTTTATCTATGTCATTGTGGTCTACTAAAGGTTTAATTTCTTTCAACTGAATTTCCAATTCTGTAAGCTTGCTTATTATAAGCCTACTCAAACTATTAGTCTATAATATTATCCAATCTTTCCTCAGTAAACACTGATGCAAAATAAGCATTGAAAATATTAACCAATACCATATCTGAACCTGTAGGTTTTATCTTACTTTAAAAACTTGTTGGTCTTTATTGATATTATTTCTGCCCTTTCTCTGCCTTACTTATTGACTGAATAATTTCATTTCTAACTTTGTTATAATTTTTTAACTCCTTCACCTTATAATTTTAATAAATAAACTTTGTCTCTAACATAACTATAATTCTAATTAATGCTGAGCAATAGGAATATTTTTTTGCTGGCTATATCATTTTAAAATATGACTCAAACTCCACATTTTTAAAATCACTTGGCTTTTCTACCAAT
>JABUQX010126333.1:22500-30033 GCA_015478945.1 Trachelipus rathkii
ATTTTTATATATTATATATATATAAATAAAGCATAAGTCCATGATATATATATATAATATATATATATATATAATATATAATATATAATATATGTTAATATATATTTTTTTTATTTATTTTAATATTATATATATATTATATATATATATTATATATAATATATATATATACTCTATTTTACTGACCGAGATATAATTTTATGTGTCTGTAATGCTGTACTAATTGACGAATTTTCTCGTAGTTGCCCACAAAAAGTAATTGTGGAAAAATGATATGTAAACCCTAGACTTAAGAAAAGGAAACAAACTAATTGCTTTTAAAATTATGGCATGTATACTATGTAAGTTATTGACAAGCCCTAGGGTGCTTTGTGGATTTGCATGAGCATTTTTTTTTTTTAAATTTGATGAATTTGAGGACTTCTTGGGGACCTCACAGGTCCCCCTCAGCCCTGGGCCACTTCAGGAAGCTATAGCAAATGTCCCTAAAGAATACTTACCGCCTGGATCTCACGGTGTTGCGAGTTGCTGTGAACCTAGTATGATTGAAATTACCCAGGAAACCCTCCCCACCAGCCAAACACTGATATCCTGGTCTGCAAGACCCCCACTGGATCCTAATTCCACCTAAACCCCAAGAAAGATCACAGCCTGCCCAACTGACCTGTACACTTGAGATAGCGGATTAGTGCCAGATGTATTGCATGAGCATGTTTGGTGATAGATTCTATTAGCTTGACATGAGACAATCTTGATAGGCCCAAGTGGCTTCTTACTGTGTTTATTTTTATTGTTCTAATGACACAACATTGTAAAACAACTACATAATGAATAAACTTGAGCGAGATAAACAAATCCGTAAAAATATTTTGGTACAGAAATAATGAAACACAAAGTATGCGAGTATATTGCCATTATAAGGCCTATTTTTTCCAAAAATATATATATTTTTTATTTATTATACTGTATGAAACACAGTTAACACGTCTGAAACAGTTGAATATGTGGTAATAGTCTATTTTCACTATTTTTATAAAGACATTTACACCAGAATATGCAAGATTAAATAATTTACATGAAAGAAAGATGGCAGCTACGGCGCAACAATACACACTTGTATATAAAGACGAATCATAGCATCCATTTTTGATACAAATTAAATGAAAACCTGCGTTTTGGAGGCCTTGTATATAAATTCAATTGTTGGGTCGCAAATCAGTAATTCGTACGCGATATGAAGTAGTTCCATTTCTTTACAGTTATGTATTAATTTAAATTCATGAGCCTGATTTAAAGATTAAAATTTAATTTAAAAGTTATAATTATCAATTTTTTTACGTTTTTTTCGAAATAATATCATGGCAAATCAAATATATTTGCTATTTACATTGATTGAATGATACTTTGATTGATCGAATTTTAGTTTACGATTGATTTTTTTTTCTCTGTGTAGAAGGTAAATCTATACCGGTAATATCACTGTCATGTCGACAAATCTCGAAAGATGACAGCCAAATCCCCATTGCACATGGAAAAGTAAACGGTCAACGCGTCAACGTTTCAAGGGATACTGGATGCAGTGGTGGAATTATTAAACGCAACCTTGTCGATGAAAGACAATTCACAGGTAACTTTAGGAAAATGAGGATAGTACCGGAAGCACATATCTTTGTTGAGACACCATTTCATACAGGAGAGGTAGAAGCACTCTGCCTGGATGGTGCACTATGTAATTTGAAAATTGGAAACATCGAAGGTACCCTCGGACCCGAAGTCATTGACGCTGAAACAAAGGTAGTGGTGGACTTTAAAGATACTACTAGCAATGATTATGGGAATGAGATAACTAGTGTCAGGATTATCCAGGGAGACGACGATGTTATCTGTAACAATGACGAGTCGATAAAGCCCGCCTGCGCCTTAAAAGAGGTGAATCGACAAAACAAACTCATCGGAAGTAGTTTACTTAAATCAAGCACTGATGAATCAAGTCCAGATGCTTGTAGAAGGAATGACTCCGCCTTACATCCTTTTAAAATGAGGTTATCCACGGAACAAGGGTTGGAGATTAAGAGGAATGAACTATCAGATCTACAAAGGTCCGACGAAACAAACTCAAATGCGTTTAAAAGCAACAACGCCACTTTACGCCCATTTAAACCGAAGTTATTTATGGAACAGGGTTTAGAAGTACAGGAGAAAGAAGAATTAAACATTGGACGCGTAATGGGAAACCCGTCAATGTGGATAAGAATAATGCCACAGTACAAACGCCGTAGAAAAGCCGAAGAACTCATCTTGCGTCCCGATCGTTGTCCACCCGAGGAAAGACCCACGAATTCCAGAATAATGATGTGTAGTGTGAAGCTTATTCTCCAGTTCAAGAATGAAGATGGTAACGTGATAGTTGGCTTCAATGGATCGTTCAACGACATAGAAGTGCCAAGACGATTGGTTCCATGCCCCAATGTCTTCTTAGAAGGGGGGGGGTGTCACGTTATGAGAACTCCGAGGTCGAGAATTTGAGCTTCATCACTCACGATCGGCTAAAAAAAGACTTGCAATCTAAAATCTATCGCCTAAAATTATGGAAAATTTATTATTTTATCAATTTATTGATATTAATATATTATTCAATAAATAATATAAGTTAGAACTCCAACAATAACTTGATCAGGCCTATTGCAAGAATTCTATGCTAAAATTTAATTATAAACTTAGCATTAGTTATTTATTTAAAATATTGTAATTTATTCGGTAATCTGGTATATATATATATTAGTTATATATATATAATGCAAAGTTATGTATGGGGCTTTTTGCCTAATCATTTCGTGCTATAAATATCTATTAAAATATTATATAGTAGTACTTTGTATTTTCATCAGAAGCTCACTACGTTCACCTGTAATACTCTTCCAATAATGATCGTTTAGAACTTATATGGAACAATCTAATCTATCTATATATCTGAGATTCATTAACCCCTAACAACAGTATTAGATTTTATTGTAGCGAAGAACCGCAAGAACCATCAGCCCGATTCTTGACACCCTATATATATAAATATTATATATATATCTATATATATATATATATATAATAAAATTATATATATAATATAACATATATATTAATATATATTTATAGATATATATATTAATTAAATATATATATATTATATATATTACATATATATTATTATAATATATATATATTAATATTTGAAAAAATTGTTCTTTGTTAATTTATGGTGCAATGATTTTACGCTGCTGGATAGGAGGAGCGATAATTTTCTCTCAAAAATTAAAAATAATAAAGCAAAAGAGTGGACATCATTTGCGTGCATAGCAAATTAATCCGGCTGATGGGAACCCCCTTCCCCCAGATAGAGGCGACATTTAAAAAACACATAATTGGCTGAATCACCGTAAATGGATCAGTGGTCTTCGCAAACTGACATAGGGACGGGTCGTGTCAACATTTAAAAAGGATAAATTGCGGTTTAGAGATTCTCGGCAGGGGGGGGAGCTTAGTGTTACCTCCCTTCTTCTCCTATTATCCCTCCCTTGTCACCAAAAGAGGTGGTGGTACTTTCACTATCTTTTTAGATTTTTCTCCACGTTTGATACCTTTTTTATTTAAATTAATAATTATTCTTGTACAAGGGTAGTCCTTTAGCAAGGATGTCCAAATTAAAGGTAGAAGAATAAAATAATTGATATATATAATATAATATATTATATATATATAAGTATATATATATATATTATATATATAAATATATATATATTATATATAAGTATATATATATATAATAATATATATATATATATAATAAGTATTATATTACATGTACAGGATCCACCATATCCTAGTTTCCCTGGCCCACACTGCTTGAATAATCAACTCCGTGGGTGGTCCTGGCTTATACATATAAATGTCAAAAGAAAATTTGGAAGGTTTGAAACCCGAATATTCATCGAAAATAGTTAAAAAAACTAAATAAAAGATGTCCAAAACTTACATTGTTACATACTTCCTAATATACATAACAAATCACCGTTTATTTGTGTAAAAGAATATCGACTTCTTGAAGATAAGAGAAAATAGAGGTTTCTGTTAAAGTGGAAAGATTCAGATAAGATATGGATAACCTTTTTAGAATTAGAATGTTATGGACCATAAAGTAGAAATAATATGCAAAAACGCAAATGGGTCCAGTTACGGGGCTATTCAATTGAAGATATGGTGAACAAGATTGTGGAGTATGGCGACGGGAAAAAATTATGAAGATGGGAGATGGGTCCCGGACAGGTAGGGCGTTTGTAGTAGTGAATATTTGGTTGGCCAATACGGAGACGTGCAAGTGATCACATCGTGCAAGCGGCTTTCGTCTATGAGAGGAAGATCCACTCACAATGTTGGCTTTTTGATATTTATAAGCTTCGCCTCTCGCTGATCACTCGTCCAACACTCTTGCCAATAAGGCAGGAAGCCTTATCGGAGAGCAGGATAGATAATCAGTTAATGATGAGGCATTGTCGAATGGCATCCAGGAAGTACCTAGAACAGCTCCGAAAAGAAGAGGCGACCAATTTTGCCCTCTCTGTTAAGCCTATCTGTGCCATTATCCTACGGATACTCTCCAACCATTAGTATGATTGTTTCTTCGATATTTGAAGCAGACCGAAGAAATTTGTGTGTTTACAACGATACCATTGTGTTTATTATCTATTCTTATGTCGCCTGGACGAGTGCGGTAGCAAATCTGAATAATACATAAGAGGGGTCTTGATTAATGTATATATATTTCGAGAAAGGATCTATTTATATCTATATATCTCTCGTAAAAATTGAATCTTATATATATGAGAGCGTTGCGTCAGTTGATGGACATCAGACGCTATCTCATCTATGCTTCCCCTGTTTAACCGTCAGTATATATATCTATTCCTGTAAGTAATCCGACCTTATGAATTACGGAATGAGACTGGATGATCGCTAACCAAGATAGCGCAGCGGGGGCTAGATTTGTATTATTATTATATGTGTGTGTATATAATAATAAAAGTATATATAATATATAATGTATAAATTTGTGGATATATATATATATAATATATATATATATATTATATATGTTATATATATATATATATATATATAATATATATATATATATGTTATATCATTTGTTGTATAATAAATAATATATTATCTAGATTAGTGGTTTATTAACTCCAAATATAAATCTCTAAAACAGAGCAACTGAATGAATCGTATAAAATAATTATTTATTACTTATTTTTTAGATTTTATTTATTTAAAATGTTCTTTAATTAAATATTAGTATGAGCTGATGTAAAGCATGATTTCTACTCAATATATGGAGATTTCCTTTTTTTTGTGTGTTTACAATCCGTTGCCATTTTAGCATCGTTTCAATTTACAATCGAAGAGAAAGAAGATAGGGTTGTGTTTTTTTAAGATAGAAAAGATAGAAGAAGAAAGAAGAAGAAGGAAAGAAGAAGAAGAAGAAGAAGAAGAAGAAGAAGAAGAAAAGAAACGATTATAAAACATAATTATGGGACTACGTTGACGAAAAAAAAGATCAGTCTCTATCTTCTCTGCTTTCTAAAAAATTTTTCTCGGGTTTGCACCAGATTCCTAGAATATATCTCTATGAGATAGAGCACGCGCGACCCATTATACAAACGCCTTGGCTTTACAGCTCCGACAATGATCAACTCCACCCAAATTGCTTCAGTCTGTATTTTTTTAACTGCAAAAGTTCGCTAATCTATTTGATAAAAATATATCTATTGTAGCTTAATTATTAGTAGCGCATATATAAATAAATATAACAGTTAGTTTAGTTATCTAAATAAGAGGATTTATGTTATTGCGGAAATTATTTTCTTGGCGTTGTTATGCTCAGTTGTATCTCCGCAGAATTTTTAATACTCTTTTTCTCTCTACAATATAACACTATTATTCTTACCTTTTTACTCATATCTTATATCGACTCTCCCATTCCTCGGACTCACACTGAGGTTCTAGTATGTCCATCCGCGATAAGTCCACAGACATCAGGTATCCGAATGCCCCGCGCGTTAGTTATTACTCGACGCATTCACTGATGTAGATGCAGTGATATCGATTATACATATATATCTATTATATATTAAATACTGAATACTTTCTCATCTGATGGTCTCACTAATTAACTTATTAAAAATATTAGTAGATATAGAGTATATAATAACTAGTAATATATAGAGCTATACTATGAATATCTCTATATTATTATATATCTGTAATTATCTGACGTCGGCACCATAATTAATAATTTAAGTTAGAGAGAGTGTGGATGATAAGAATCTCGCCAGGTAACGTCTATTTTTATCTATTTATTGATGTTTAGAGTAATATAGTAGTATCTTATTAAAAATATTAGTTTATAGTATGTGTAAGTTACGGATGCGTTGTATAGGAATATATAGAGAATTATACTGTATTATCATACAAAGGAAAATGATTCCTTGAATTTGCTTTGTGATTATTTTAATATATTATAGTATAATGGCTATAACGAAAAATGATATTACTAGTAATATACATGTGGAAATAACATCTCACTGTTTGGATATAGATGAAATTGACATAATGATAATTTATAGTCGTATATATTACCGAATCGACTATTTATCGATTTAGTACTCATTTAAAGGTTTATCAACGACTTATATCGATGAGAGTTATCAAAGTAAGCCGTAATGTAATATAACCTAGTTATTAAAATGTTCTAGCAGAATTAAAAACCTTAGTGTTAAAAAAGGTCTGATATTGCTAAAAGTATTTAGATTTTTTAAGGTATAGTACATATCGTGAGCTCTAGAGTGATAGTATCTGATTATGATCAACATCGATATTTACTATATGATTAACGATCTTTATCTCGCACCAATCTTTAGAAATCAACTCTATGTTTGTCTAATGCTACGTGTTATGCGATAAGCACCAGTCCGTTTCACATTACTAGCCTGTAATATATAACTCTGAAACGACACCATGAGAGAACACTATATATTTTGATTGACAGACGATGAGATCTTAAATGTCTATAATTCATAGTTCAAGATATTCTGGCTTAATCTTTAGAAAAATAGTATTGAGTCACTTGTAAAAGTGAAATTTTAGTTATGATATATACTGTGGCATATTTGATACCTAGTCTATATGCCACCTACATAAATGAGCCTCGATTATAGTGATCACTCTAAGTGGTTGGAATTCACATCATTTCGCTTATTGTTGCTTTACAGTAGAAGCACTACCATACTAAAAGACTATATCTTAGTTGTAATATCCCCTATGTAGATCACATGCTCAAAGAAAATAAAAATGCCAAATAAGATAGAATAAAATTACAACGTGTGTCAAGCTTTTACAGCCAGGATCATCGAGTTAGTGGCTCTCGTGAACTATCTTATAACGGCGACAGCCGTATGTCTAAGTCTTGTGTGCATC
>JABUQX010126334.1:0-12500 GCA_015478945.1 Trachelipus rathkii
CTTGTGCTTCGTTCGGTGCCTCTGGAATTTGGGTGTTTAACCGTTTTCGCATTTATCGTGAAACCTTTCGCGTTTTTCGTGCATACTCAATGAGATGAAAAATAATTGAGCAATTGATTAGTATGTATTGACTTGCGATAAACTTTAAAAAAGATAAAGAAGTTCTATTTGTATAATTAGAATGTCAAAAAAGGTATGCATCCATCCTTGTGTTTCGTATGTAGAATTTGATAGAAGGTTAAATCATTTACATTAATTTAAAAGTAAATCATTAATGGGTAAGGATATAGGGACAACTTGTGTGACATCATGAAACATGTCTCTTCCATACCAATAACTTTTGAAGAAAAAAAAGAAAGAGAGGCCAGTGGAAAGAGTCTGGATTCAAAATTCCATATAAATATTATTGACCGTGATTGGACTCGAACTACCCATACTTGTAAATATTTATCAAAGTGAAGTTAATGTTATAAAAGTAAAATCCTTTTTAAGAATTACAAATGTAGTCATTATCTTCACAGTGTCTTAGTAGCTTCTGAATATAAAAGTCCTGATATAAATTCCAAAAATTGGAACTATTGTAAATAAACCAGTAACATCGAAACTAGTTATACAATGGTTAAGGGAATAAATCTACCTATTTTATCAGCAAGTCTGGCATTTTTATATGAGTGGATGAATGGGTGCCCATCAAGGGAGAGAGAAAACTTGGAGAAAACATCATTTCTGGCCGATATAATGGGTCTAAGTGGGACACCATCCTTGTGCAGTTTAGGAATACCATACATATATGGTAATGATGGATTGGTGACTGATATTTTTTTAAAGATGCCATTTGGAATCAGGGGTTGAACATACCTATTAAATGAATATAATTGCGAGTTAGAAGGTTCTGAGTTAAGTTTTTCGTAAGTATTAGTTCATCCACTAACAAAATGTTAATTTTATTTCTATATATCCTCATAATTTAGAATAACAACTCCGGCTCCTTTATCTGCTTTGCGAATAATAATATTTTTGTTTCTTTTTAATGAGGAGATAGCATTTGTAAATCTTCTTGGAAAGGAGGAACAAGAAATGGTAAGTTTTTTAACAATAAGAGGTAATAAATTCTTGTGGGAACTAAAAGAAGATAATATTTTAAGTTAACTAAGAGGTGAAGTAAATATTTAAATATTTATCATCAAATAATTTATTGTGAAGTAATTTTATGTTGCCATCTGTTAATTTGGCAAGGGATACAGGATTCGTATTCAACACATCGCCTCGTCATATTACAACAGGAGGACACTGGATTTCAGTCTATCGGAAGAAAAATGGAGCTGTCTACCTGATTGATTCTTTAGATTTAAAATTTATATTGAGTAATCATTATATCATCTCATTTTTAAAATATAATAATGTAAATTATATAAAAACAATGTCGCACCCTGTCCAGCCTCCCTACTCTAATTTATGTGGGATCCATTGTATTTATTTCATTATAGGTTTTTTAAACAATGTAGGTTTTAATGAACTTGTAAATATATTTGATGTTAAAAATTTGTATGTCAATGACTATATAGTTTCTATTTATGTAATAAATGCCTTAATGTGAAAACTTTTTTTTTTTTTTAAAAACTTATTTTTATATATATATATATATATATATATATATATATATATATATATATATATATATATATATATATATATATATATATATATATATATATATATATATATATATATATATATATATATATATATATATATATATATTTTATATATATATATATATATATATATATATATATATATATATATATATATATATATATATATATATATATATATATATATATATATATATATATATATATATATATATATATATATATATATATATATTACAGTTGTCACCACCACTCACGGGCATAGCCCTATTCCGAAGGGAGTGTTACGCCTCAAAGTCGAACAACTAACTACTAAATTGCACCCAGATGAAGGCACAGACGCAGAGGCTTTGAAGTGGAGGAAATTAAATTCAGCAGGAACACAGAAGATGGAAGAGAATTCCCCAGAACAGAGGTGGCAGGAAGGAAGGAAGCACGCAGCGAACTAGTCTGGAGTTACCAATATCAACAAAACTCATGTGCAGATACAGCACCCCTTGTGCTACGAGGGGGTCGTAATGGTGGTACGCGGGTGATAAGTTCCCTCGAGCACCTGCACTACGGTACTTATAGAAAAGAGATAAAACTTCTTATCAACGCCGCAAAGATAGAGGAGGTCAAGTGAACCTTTGGAAAGTATGGGACAATATATAAGCCTTTTTGGCCTTTGACTCGACCTTATCCAAAAGCGAGACCAGAGCCCCCTCAGATATGAGAGCAGTACTCCATACAAGGGCGGATGGGACCCTTGTATAGCTGGAAGAGGAAAAAGAGTCTCGCAGTCTAAACAGAACTCCCAGTTTCTTTGAGGCATCCTTACCAACCATTTTGATGATAGGATTCCAAGAAAATTTTTGTGTATGTTAAGGCTAGAATTTCTATATTGTCAACATGAGAGACGAGCAAATCGAAAGAGATAGGAAAGTTAGAAGGTGTCTTAGAAAGGGAAGAAGAAGTTGAGTTTTTAAAAAATTGAATTTCACAAGGTTCAGACATCCGGAAATTCTATTCAGATCAGCGAGAATAGAATCGGAAATATTAAGAGGAGGCAATTCTGGAAGAAAAGAGGGAGCAGATTTAAAATGAGTTGAAGAATGAAGGGTCGAGTCATCGGCATATGGAATAGAGTTAGATGTGCAGGTGAAGATCATTAATAGAAAAGTAAGAATAAAAGTAGGAATAGACAGAACCCTGAAGACACCACTATTAACAGAAAGGAAGAAGAGGAAGTCGCCCCATCAACAGCAGCCGATATTGAGCGATTTTGAAAGCTGGAGCAAGTATAAGCAAGAAGGAGGCAAAGGGAGGGGGCCTGGAGCAGTGATGCCTGCATGCCCGGTCAAATGCTTTGGATATGTCAAGCACCACCACGCAAAGTCTCCCGTAGTTCCTAAGGCGGAAAACCATAAATCAGTAAGATAGGAAAGTATATCGCCAGTGGACCGAGTGCCGAAAGCCGTACTGGTGATCGGAAAAAAGTTAATGAGATTCCAGATGATCTAAGAAATGAGAGTTGAGAAAGGTTCCAAGATCTTAGATAGAATACAAGTAAAAGCTATAGGGCGATAGTTAGAGGATCAGGCGGCTTCCTTTTTATCGGAATAGGTTGGACATGCGCGTGCTTCCACTGAGGGAAAATGTTAGTATTGAGACATAGAGGATATAGTTGAACGAGGGGTGGGGATAGCACGGAAGCACACTCCCTTAAAACTCGGGGAGGAATGCCATCCAGGCCACCCTTCCTAACGTTCGTAGATTTCAGGAGCCCATACACCCGATTGTAAACACAGGCAAAGGCATAGGACACCGGAGAGGAGAAGGAGGAGGAGGAGAGATACCAGAATAGTCCAAGAGGTTGAGTTAGAGGAATATATATATATATATATATATATATATATATATATATATATATATATATATATATATATATATATATATATATATATATATATATATGTATGTGTGTATATGTATATATATATATATATATATATATATATATATATATATATATATATATATATATATATATATATATATATATATATATATATATATATATATATATATATATATATATATATATATATATATATATATATATATATTTATATATATATATATATAAGAATAACACATAGAGGTACTTATATAAACATATATATATATGTATATATATATATATATATATATATATATATATATATATATATATATATATATATATATATAAATATATATATTTTTTTTTATCGATCTTTATATAAATTAATATATTTATATTGAAATTTAAAATATATAAATATATTAATAGATAAGTAAAATATATATATATATATATATAAAAATATATTTATATATATATATATATATATATATATATATATATATATATAATATATATATATATATATATATATATATATATATATATATATCTATAATAATATATGTATATATATATATATATATATATATATATATATAACATAATAACATGTACATATATATATATATATATATATATATATATATATAATATATAAATAACAACTAATTATATATATACTTACATATAATAATATATATATATATATATATATATATATATATATATATAACTCTATATATATATATATATATATGAAATATATGTATATATATGTATAATATATATATATATATATATATATATATATATATATATATAATATATAATATAATATATATATATATAATATATATAATATATATAATAATAATAATATATATATATATATATATATATATATATATAGAAAATGTAGATATATATATCCACATATATACTCTATTCTTATATATATATATATATATATATATATATATATATATATATATATATATACTGCTATATATATATATATATATATATATATATATATATATATATATATATATATATATATATATAAACAATAATTAATATTAGTAAAGTGAAAGTTAAAAGTTAGGAAAATTTTTGAATATATATATATATATATATATATATATATATATATATATATATATATATATATATATATATATATATATATATATATATACTCTATATATATATACTACTCTATATATATCAGATATATACCAGATGTCTTATGACGTCACGAATTTCAGGTGAAAGGATACAGGTCTTGAATATGATATTTAGCTGTACAACATTCCTCATTACGTGAACAGTGTTTGTAAAACATTTAAAGCTGCAATCATGGGACCTACCAGCTTATATTCAGTGCTGGTTTATTTTTAAAACCTGGTACACATGTTCTTATGCATTTATTACATTATCATATTCATTCTTCTCTTTATCAATTTTTTGTAGTCATTCTTATTTAATTTTATTTCTTTTCTTCATTATTCAAATGAACTTATACTTCTTACGCGTCTTGGTGTCCTACTCCTTCTATTTATTTTACTCTTGCTGTCAACTCTCCTTCTGGCCCTCTCTCTATATAAAAAAATATTTAGTACTTTATACTTATACTTATATTTATTCTGCTATTTATTCCTTTCTTCACACTATAACTCTCCATTACAAATACGTCTTTCTCTCTCTCATTTTCCTCCTTTTTCTTTATCTCTTCCTCTCTCTCTTCTTTCTTCTCTCCATCTTGTTTCTTATACTTCTCTCGACTCAGTACTCTTCTTTTTTCTTCTCTCTTTCACTTCTTCTTCTTCTTCTCTTCTCTCTCTCATTTTCCTTTCTCTCTTCTCCTTTCTCTTTCTCCTTACTTTTTCTCATTATATTAATTCTTCTATATTTTCATCCCATTTTTTGCTTTTCGTTCGTACTCTCATCTTCTTTCTTTTCATTCTTCTTTCTTCTAATTCTTCTTTTCAATCTCATTCCTTTCCTGTATTCTGCTCTCCTCACTTCTCTCCTCTCTTCTATCTTCATTACTTCAATCTTTTCCTTTTATCATACCTCTATATTAATTTCTTGGTTTTCTTATCTTTATCTTGCATCCTTATTTCATTTTACACTTTACATCATTATTCGTTCCTCATTTTTTCTCTCCTTTTCCCTTATTTTCTTAATCATTCTTTATCTATCTCAATTATTATTAGAATGCGTCTTTATTGACAAATTCTTTACTTTATCTTCTCTATTATAATACTTTATCTTTTAATCTTTTGATTTTATTCTTTCTACTTTCATTTCTTTTTCTCAATTTTTTTCTAATCTCTCTCTCCTTATCTATTTATCTTTTTCTTTTTAATATTTTTATTCAAGTTCCTTTTTATCTGTTCTCATAGCTTATTCTCCTTTCTTCCCTCTTTTTCCTTATTTTTATTAATTTTTCTTTTTTTCCAGGTCGACTCTTAATTTTTGTTACTTTCCATTATTTTCTATCTAATAATTGTCTATTATTTTATCTTTCTCTTTCCAAGTATGTATTTCCCCCCTCTTCATAACTCTTGTTTCTAGGCATCTTCTATTTTCAATATTGTTAAATTTTATATCTACTTTATTTTTTTTATTTTTTTTCTTTTTTCTTTTATATTTTTATCTTTCTTTTTTCTTCCTTTTTTTTTTTATTTATTTATATATTTCTTTCTACTATCTATATTTATTTTTTAATTTTTATTCTTTCGTTTTTAATATTTTTTTGCATTTTTTCTTTACTATTTATTTTTTTTTATTTACTTCCTTTACTTTCTAATTTTTTTTCTATTTTTCTTTTTTCATCTTCAAAGATAGTATAGCAAATATCATCGTGTACCTTCGTTCCTCAGGGTTCTGCCTCGTTCGCAATTCTTTTTCTATACTTTTCATCAGCTTCACTTTTCTTTTATTTTTCTCGTTGTTTATTCTATTCTTTTCTATTTTATTTTTTACTTTTTCAGATTAAGGGTTATAACCTATTGAACCATTTTATTCAATTATATTTGAAACTTCTCCAATTTTTATTATTTTCTTTTAAAAATAAGTCTATTTATTTTTTTTTTATATACTTTTGTACACAAATCTATCTATTTTTTTTTCATAATATGTTCTACTTCCACTCTAATTTACTTTATATTTTGTTTATATTTTTATTTTCTTTTTATTTGTATTCGATTATTATTAATTATATTATTTTATCTTTTTTTACTGTTATCATTCTATATTTTTCTGTTATCTATTTCTTATTTTCTGTTCTTTTTACTTTTACTTTATTTAACTTTTTTATGTGTAACTGCTCACTGGTTAAAGAATGATTTTCTTATTACATGCAGTCTGCATTTTTCTCTTTTATCGTTTTACTTTATTACTCCTGTATTTTTATTTTACTATTTACTTTTTATGTTAGTTCTTTTTATTTTTTTTTTTTATCTACATCAGTTTTCTTTATTTCTTTCATATATTGTTTTTGGTTTGGACTATGTTGACTGTCCCAGGCCTTCAGCATTTGACGCTTACGCTCACTGAGGAAGTTTGACGAGATAAACATTCGTTGGTACATGCTGTTTCCCTTTTCGAAGTTTTATCATTCTATTTCTTAATATGATATTTATAAAAAGAAACGGAACACAGCAGCTGTTTTTTAACCATCCAGGCAAGCCCTATAATAGCACACTTATGTACGACTCGGGACTATCCCCACTTCAAGATATGTGCCAAGAAACTCCTTATTGCCACTTTTCTTCTCATCTTTTTGACCATAGCCTTCAATTCCAACACTATTCCATCCACCCCCTATCATTATTGTTTAATTTTATTTTCAACTGTTGCTTCCCGAAGATGTTTACCGTGTTAGACATTATACCATTGCACCACACCCCGCCACCTTATTAGCATCTTCTCTATTCCCCAATCGCCCAACTGTCTTTTCTTCTTATTCATTTTTATTCTTCATTCGCTTATTACTTTTTCCTGGTTTTTTTGGTTGTCACCCACGGTGCCTTGTGTTATAGACCCGACCAATCCCATAGTTCCTTAACACCTCTTCATTCCGTTATCTAATTTCCACAACATTATAAGTCATTTTATCTATCTCTCTCTCTCTCTTCTATCTCTCTTCTCTCTCTCATTTTCTCCTCTTATCTCTCTTCTGGGTACGGTTCTTGCTCTTGGTTCAGTGTTTTCACTTTCTTCTTTCTCCAGACCTCTAACTTTCCGACGGCTTTTAGTTCTTTGCTGCAAATATTCCATTAATCCGCATGATGTTTTATTCCATCAATAATCAACTACTGAAATTAGTACAATAGTCTACACATTCCTTCTGTGAAAGACTCCTCTTCGCAGGAGCCGTGCCCTGTCCTGTCAAAAATTTCCCGGCTCTTGGCCGAGAGCGTTTTAAGTTTGGAGGATCTTCTGGAGAGAGAATCTTGAGTGAATTTTATTTTCTTTTGTTATTTTATCTGATTTATCTGACTTATTTTATATCACAAAGGACTGAGTTTATATATTTTTCACTTTGACTTTTTCGTAAAATTTTGCTCGCGCAAATTAGCATAAGTACGACATAAATTAAAAATTATTTTACAAAGTTATAAGGAGTACTACATATAACTTCCTGCTAAACACGGAGTGAGAAAGTAATGTATAATAATTATACAAGAATATAACTAAATACATATTAAGTACTGTTCTAATGCAGCATATTTAATTATGTCGAAAGACATAACATACAAGCATATGAAGGCAAAAATAGTACACTAACATGAATTTGAAGAAATATTCAATTACGGAGCATAATGGGTTACAATGCCGGATCTAAACTATATACAAGTATTTGAATACATATAAATATAATAATATATATATATACACGAAATAAAAGTATTTAAAAACAAGCATATTTGGTTATATCCGTAGATATAAACAAACATACAACATTTAATGCATAAAGTACAGAAATGTAATAATTATTGATATGAAAGAATTGAATTATTCACAAGTTAAATAGGCACATTGTCGAACTCATTAACTCCAGAAAGGTCCAGTTAAAGACGTTTTTCTAACGTATTCATGATTTGACATGCGCACGTAGTTTATCCAAAGCTGTAGTTACGAGAGAACATTGCTTGACATATGTAAGGAGAAGTTGCTTGAAGTCTAGGTTCTTTATTTGAAAAATTTTCTTCATACGAAAAAGGGAGAGGTCACAGACCATTTAGATATTCGAAAAGGATCAAGTTCGCTAGTGGAATTCAAAAATTGAATTTCTGGCCCTAATTCCAAACTTAATATGATGAACAGAAGATTCCATTCATAAAGGAAGTTACAGTATCGTAGAGGCGATTGCGTTGAAATTTAGGTTCCTTTATTTGATAAATATTTAAACTAAAGGGCGGGTCAAGAAACATGTTTAGAATTCGAAAAGATCCGTTCGTAAGTGGATTAAAATGATTTCTGCCCTAATTCAAACTTGAATGATAGAATCATACGTAAGGAAGTTTCTTGTCTACATGATCGAACTGTGTAAGTTTGTGAAAGATGAAGACATATGCCAATAATGAAATTTTATTCGTTGCTTGAGTCTTTTCTTGAGTGTTCTATTGGGTTTTGTTAATTGTGTTTTTTTTTTCTTCATTTTTTTTTGGTGTTTTTCTTTAGTTCGAGAAGGCTTGATTGAAATGGGTTTTTTCTCCGGTTCAACCAATTATTCGTAGTTACTTGCTAAGGTTGTGGTTTTTTTATAGCCAGCACCATATAAGAAGGTTGTAATTTAGAATCCATATTCGTAATGATTTAATTCAACAAAGTAAAATGATGAAATTTGTATAAAGGTATAAAGTTCTTCATTCTCCATCATGGTAACACCCTAACCCGCCACCCCCACCTCATAACCCCGGATAATATAGAGACTTGAGAGTATAGCATCGGAGTGAATTTATTTTTTTTAGACCTGCAGTGGGCGTTCGATTCGGTCCCTGGAAGTAAGTAATGGGTGTATGGAAAGTAAATTTAAGTACCAGGAAGATTTTTGGGAGAAGGCAGGAGATTAAATAAGTCATATTCATATTCATATTCATACACAGGCCGAATTGGACATGAAAATGAGAGTTGGTTCGAGGTCAAAACGAGAGTTGTAGTGTATATTATAGGCAAAGTTATTCAGAGATTCAAGATGGAAGGGAAAGGAGAAGGGGAGTGTGGTATTTTTGCACACGCAGGTGATATTACATTCTGGAGTTTAGGAAGAAAAGGTGTCGAGACAGGACAATAAATGGAATGAGTGTTTTGAGAAGGCTGATCTGATGATGAATATAAAGGAACAAAATATTAAGACTAGCTGTGGTAGCTCCTTGAAGTCGTCTAGTTGATGTGTGCTGACAAGTCCATGCTGCAAGATTTGGGGATTTTTCCGCTGTATTCTCAAGAAAGCATATTTCCTCTGGAAAATCCTAATTTTCACATGATCGACTTCACAACTAGATTAGGGCTCTGCCCGTGAGCGGTGGTGTTTTATCTGAAAAAAAAAAAAAAAAAAAAAAAAAAAAAAAAAAATACGAATAAAGAAAAAAAACGATTTAATTTGTCTCCTCCATAAAATAGAAATTATCCAAATAAAAACGGTTTTCAATGTCCAAATTTATCGAAAGAAAAAACTGCTTTCAAATTTAAACTTCACACCGTAGATAAGAATGCGAATTATGGAGCAAAAACTTGGAAGAAAACTTATAGAAATTATTTTTTGATCTATGGTAATAGTAGGTATTAATTAAATAACATTTGAGTTTTTCATTTGCCAAATACGATCGGTTTGCTTTTTAAACCAAAGTTGCTGATATTATTGAAGAAAATTATAAATATATATCCGATATATTATAATATATATATATATATAATATATATATATATATATAATATAGATATATATATATATATATATTATATATATATATATATATATATATATAATAATATAATATATTATATATATATATATATATATATAATAATATTAATATATACTATATATATATATATATATATATTATCTTAGTGATTTGAATGCGATCGATAATCTTTATAATTGCGGGAAAACAAAAAATATCGCATAAAATGAGCAAATTACGAAGTATATTTAATTTCTTTCTTTATGTTACTTGAAAAATAAATAATACGACAAAAGAAGTATCAATTTTAAAAAAATTTAAGCTTCACACACACACATATATATATAGATATATATATTATATATATATATATATATATATATATATATATATATATATATAGATATAATATATATAATATAAATAGTATAGATATATAATAATTATATATAATATAATATAGTATATATATATATAATATAATAATATATATAATATATATATATATATATATATATATATTAATAATATATAAATATTATATATAATATAAGATTGTATTATATATATAATATTATATATATATATATATATATATATATAATATATATATATATTATATATATATATATATATAATATATTATAATAAGATAATAATATATATACTTTATCTTCGAAATTTTTGGATTGATTCACGGTATAGTGGAATAAAATTATTGTCCCACTCAAGACTTCCAATATTTTTATATGAACTCCAGCAATCACTTACTATTAAACTTCCAGGTTTAACTTTATCTTTAATGCAAGCAATACTTTAATCAGCATCGAAAATAGGATTCGTACATACCTGAAAAAATAATATAAAAATATAATATTTTACCTAATCTAACCAACTACCTAACCTAAAACTAACTTAAAACCTAACCAAACCTAAACCACCTAACCCTAACCAACCTAACCAACACCTAACCTAACCTAACCCTTAACCTAACCTTAACCATATCAACCTAAAATTAACCAACCGTAACCTACCTAAACCTAACCTAACCTAAACCTAAACCTAACCTAACCAAACCTAACCTAAACTAACCTAACCTAAGCCTGACCTAACCTTAAACCTAACCTAACCTAACCTAACCCTATAAAGTCAAAATATCTAACATAACCTAACATAATCTAAAGTAACAATTCAAAAAAAATCTAACATAACCTTACATTTACATAAGCTAACGTAACAATAAAAAAAATAATCTAACCTAAGCTAACAAGAAAAAAATAACCTAATCTCTCTTCTCTCTCTCTCTTCTCTCTCTCTCTCTCCTCTCTCTATATATATATAATATTATATAAATATATATTATATATATATATATAATATATATATAATATATATATTTATATATATAAATAATGTATATATTTATATATATATATATATATATATAATATATAATATATATATATATATATAAAAATGATTAATTTCCTAAATAAAAAAAGTAAATAATAAAAAGAGTTTTCGACTTCAAACAACACAAATATTTCAAATTTATTTAAAAATTTATAATTTTATTATTATATTTTGATATCATAATTAATTCGATTTTCCAATATATCGTATCACATTCCAAACTTACCTAAGACCTGATATGGATATAGTTATATATATATATATATATATATATATTTATTAATTATTCTAATATATATATATATATATAATATATATATTATATATATATATATATATTATATTATATATATATATATAAGTATATAGAAGAAGAGAGAGAGAGAGAGAGAGAGAGAGAGAGAGAGAGGAGAGAGAGAGAGCAGGTTTCATTGTATGCATGTTAAACAGTTTTCCCTTGTAGAGTTTCTCTCTATTGCCATCACCGTAAATTTAAACATGATTTTACCTTAAGAATTCAGCATAGGCTCGAATAACTACTGAAAAGTTTTGAGGTCGGTCTTTTATCATAGTCTTAACGAAAGTTATCCCTAACCCAAGTACACAGGGTAAGCTTTGACTTAA
>JABUQX010126334.1:22500-27150 GCA_015478945.1 Trachelipus rathkii
TGCGAATCACACACCGGAACAGAGAGTTGTGGTAGTAGAAGAACATACCCTTAAGTGAGAACTTTTCTGTAGCATCAGAATAATCAATCCACCCTAGGGTTTCACGAAACTGCGACGGCCTTACTGGCATCTCTCAATATAATTAATTAAAATATATATATATATATATATTTAAATATATATATATTTATATATATATATTATATTTATATATATTTATTATATATATATAATATATATATAAATATATTTATATTATATAATATATTTATATATAAATTATATATATAGAATATATAATATATATATTATATATATATATTATATAACTATAATATATAATTATATCTTATATATATAATATTATAATAATTAAAAATATTTATTATATATATTAATATATATATATAATATAGTAAATAATATATATATATTATTATAATATTATATAATAAATATATATATAAATACTATGAATATTTATATATATATATATATTATATGATATATATATATAAACTCTAATACATATGAAATTCATTAGTTATTATCGTCGGTCCAGACAAACTTTGATAACAAGGTTTCAAATTCTTAGCGTTACCAAATACTCAATCAGAAACTTCAATACAAAACAAAAGCAAATAAACCCAGATTTAAAAATGCCAAGATGGGAATTGAAAGCATGGTCCTGCAATCGTATTTTGGGCGATAAAGAAAGTATTTTTACCTTTTTCAATGCAGTATTGAAATATAAAAATTGATTAGTTATTTTGTAGAATGGTTATTGGTGACTATTTAAAATAAATTACAAGTTAAATTTTGTTGAACAGGAAATTTGATACATTGTCAAAACATATAACCAATTATTTATTATAATATATATATATTATAATATATATATATATATATATATAATATAAAAATTATATATATATATATATATATATAATATATATATATAGTAATATAATACTATATAAAATAATACTAGGCCGTTATAGCCATAGATGTTTGATGGGTCTGAACCTTCGAATTATTTACACAATCAAAAAAAATAATTTTTTGGAAGATTTGAGTTTTTTAATTTTAATTGAGAAGAATAATAAAAATAATAGTTAAAACAATTTAAGAGTATATATATACTATATATATATATATATATATATATATATATATATATATATATAATCATATATATAATATATAATATATATATATACTAATATATATATGATGTATGTATGTATGTATGTATGTATGTATGTATGATGTATTATGTATGTATGTAGTATGTATAATATTATATATATTATATTATATAATATATAAATATATATATATATATATAATATATATATATATAATATACTATATATTATATATTATATATTAAATAATATATATATATAAAATAATATATATATATATATATAATATATATATATATCTTCTATGTATGTATGGATGCTCTGATATTTATGCATTACTGTGTATATTATTTTATTAGAGTTTATAATGGCAAGTGTGCCATACTTGGCTTGGTGCTGCACTTTGTAAGAGGGATGAACTCCATTACTCTTCGTTCTCACTTTTATAATAGCCATTAGTGATGATGCCAAGGGCCTGTTGTTGTTTAAAGCACTTTTAAACCTGAATTAAACAAAAGCCAAACTTCAAAGCTCGTGATTCGTCGTCACCGTTATCTCTTCTCGTCCAGAAGACCATCCGTTGCATCGAGGTGTCGTCGTCGATCTTGAAATAGCTTCGAAAAGCGAAACATCACCAACGAAACAGGCTCTTTCCCTCCAGCGTCCGTGAGCGAGCGGTAAATTTGAATGTGACTCAGATGGCGGCGGGGAGGCGGGGGGTGCGGCTCACTCATCTTGGGGCGCCTGTTTCAAGCGAGATCTGGTTAAGAACCTCGGTGAAGAGAGGTTAGCACGCTGCATGGGCCTTGTTCGAATAGGTTTCAATAAGTTGGCATTCCATTATGGATATATTACAATTCATATTTATCACTTTATGCCCAATACTGGCAAAGAAACAATTGACTATTCCATCAGTTCTAATTATTCTCATGGGTTAAAATACAAAACGTGAGAGCTGACTAATCCAACACGTCTAAGAACCCAATTTACTAGTACTATATTAAGTACAATCTAATATATTAAGAAAGTTAGGCTTATATATATATATACTATATTATTGATATATACTATAGAGTGAGAGATAGTTATGATGAGATAGATGATTGGGTATTATAGTATAGAAGAAGAGAGAGATGATAAGATTAGATTAGATAGAATTAAGATAATGAAATTAGATAGTAGTATTAACGATAAGATAAAGATGAGAAAGAGAAGTTATATATAAAGAGAAGTAAATAGAGGTAAGAGAAGATAGAGAGAGAGATAGACCTAGGGAGAAGTTTGAGAGTAAAGTAATACATACAGACATAACGTAAAGCATAATAATTAAATATAAAATTTTAGTTATTCATATTTTTCCAAGGAATATACCGCTAGATCTAGAAATATCAAATCTTAATTTGTATCCAACTGAAAATTATCAAATATCTTTTCAAGGGAAATTAAAATATATACTAAGTCATATTGAATAATATAATCATGTAATAGATGTTTACTATAATAATTTAGTAGTATATATAATATACATATAAGAATATTATTGAGTATTATATAATGATTATTATTAATATTAGTATAATATATTATATCCATATAATATATAGAGTTAATATATATATAATAAAATATACTTAGTATTAATATGCTATATTTATAATATAGTACTATATGAATGTCGATGTATTGAGTATATTGGTAATAGTTATATTATTGATATATAATATGTCATATATATTATATATATATATATATATTATTATAAATTTATTTCTCTAACACCCATTATCCACATACCCAAACCATATCCTGCGGATGAGACTTAACTGCTCACCACTCACTGCCTTGCGTACAAAGTACTTACCTTCTGAACCCCCGATATCGCAATCAGTATCGCTTAACGAACTAGAATCCCTAAATACTTCCTTTAATTCAAAAAACACCTCCCCACTCCGGAATCCCTCCCCAAGCTCAACCAATCCGCCAATCTTTCCCCGAGACTTCACATTTTTTAGGTTACCCCTAGCTCTTCACCACTTACTTACTTGGGACACCATTTTACCATAGACCTACAACTCGGACACACCGTCGGTATTCTGTATCATTACCACTAACCTCCCCCACTCACCCCCCAAAAAAAACCATAAACGAGTTACACTAACTTACTCAAAAAAAGCAAACTGGCAGCACCGAACTATACATAAATATATTATGAAAACATCACCGATTAACCAACCCACAAATCCACGACCAAACATCCTTCTACATCTCTCCATCACTCACTTTAAACAACAAACTTATCAACTCTGCAAACCTACACCATACCCAAGGACACAGAAATCATATAACACCCAAACTAACCCGACATCGCCACACTCTGCATTAAACAACAGAAACTCCCTTCGAACTCTAACCATATACCCCCCACCACATCGTTCTAACCAAATAAACAAATGCAAACAACCAACTCCACAAACCTTCATAAACCATCCAACACTACTAAAAAAATTTCTCTGCAATACCTCCAACAAAACTCTCACGCAAAGAATAATAGGAACAACCTGGATGTTAATTCAGAAAAAGTTACAATTACACGAAACAACCCCCTCACCATCTCACGAATCCCCATCTCTACCTAACAACTCCACTCCACCTTCCGCTCTAACAGACAAGCAGACAGTCTCGCTAAACATTACGCTAAGATCTCCCGCAAACCAACACACCCCGATAACAGGAAAAAAAACAAAAAAACAACTTAGAAAACTCAAACTAGATCTCAACCCCATACCTCCATTCACAACAATCATGATGATAACAGAAACCATCAAAACCCTCAAAAATTCAACAGCATCAGGCCCAGACTCCATATCCAACCTGCACTTAAAACACCTGGGAGATAACGCAATCCTCCTAATTACAGACATCTTCAATAAATCCTGGCAACTCAACATACTTCCCCCAACTGGAAACACAAGGCATACATATCCTAAAAGCTTACAAACAATATAAAAAGACCTCAAGTTTCTCAAAAAACTAATAAAGAGATCCATTTTAGGCCAAATAGATAATCCAACCATAGAAATTAATATTAATAAAACTTATCCCAATCATAATTACACTCTCCACCAGGACAATACCAACGAAGGATCTTAAAATCAACCACCTCTCTACAACCACCCAGCCCTCACTTCCCTCACAAAACACATCATTAACGGCTTCAACCAATCACCTTCCCATACATAGATCAATACTCACAGCAATAGACATAGACAACAGCTGTTGTACCGCGTACCCCACACACCTTCTACACATCAAAATGAAACCTCCATTCTCTCCTCTTAGAAAAAAATGAACACAAAAATTGTCTTTACTCTTAATTTCATCACCAATCCGTTAATAGGCAAAGTATCAAATTAAAAACACCTCACTCACTTTCATTATCAAATTTACATAAACAGTAACACGATCCCACACGGGAGCCATTATCTCTCTCTCATTTTATTCA
>JABUQX010126335.1:0-25000 GCA_015478945.1 Trachelipus rathkii
TTTATGCAATGTTTATGAATAATGCATATGTACCGGTATGTGATTCATAGCCTCTAACATAGAGGAGAATTTAAGTAACTATCTCTATTCACAGAGTATCGCAATAAGTAAATAAATCTCTACATATTGGTATTCCATAAAATTAGATACGTTAAATTCGAATAAATTATTATAAATGCAAATATTTGTTGAAAATTTATATTGTTATGTATAATAGCATAGAATATATATCGATAGCTACTACATTGAGTATAGACATCTATTGTAACCGCTTAAAGAATTGAAATTTAAAATCATCGATATATAGTCACAAATTTTCATTATATATATACGTATATATATTATAATATAATAATAATATAGTATCTAGTATGACAGAAATGAATATAATTCAGACCTTGAAACACTTCTGACTACAGATAGGTTTATTATATATTCCATTTCCAAGTGAATGTTATTTCAAAAGGATATATAAGTAATTTACAAAAAACTAATGTCATATATTTTAATATTGGAAATTAATAAGGGAGTAAATAATTTTCATTATTTTCTTTTAAATAATTATTGTTATTTTTATCTAGTTCTCTTAAAAATCAGCTGAACATAGGCATAATAAAGATAATTTCATCTCACATTTCTTGCGCTGTATTGTAATATGCACAATTGAGCGGGGGTAGGATTTGCGAAATAGACTATCCTCGCTGTCAGTGGGATTTGTCAATACTTATCTTCTGACACTTAGACCATACGCTATCAATTATCGAGTAACGCTACGGACTTTTTTCTATATTGGTAATTCGGAGCCTTGTCAAGATGGTGTGACAATTACACCTTGAGATCTGACTCTTATACAAGCACGTCCTCGATAATTTCTGCAGAAACTGACAGAAAGAAATGTTCTCGCAAAGACTACACATTTTTAGAGTATACTCTATGAGAGCTAAACCTACCTTCTTTCTACTGGCCAAAGTTCCGGACATTGTAAATAATTCCTGGAACTTTGTTATACTTGCGATGAAAATCATCTCATCAGGGCAAGGGTCGTTTGGACTCTTCAAGATTGCAATTATTACAATTATGCACGCTAATTAATCCACTCCCCTACTTGCCTGCTCATAAAAGTCACCACCCAACACTCACCAAGTTAATCATTTAGAGATGCTATCATAGTGTCACTAAGCACTCTAGGCATCAAGCATCATACACTCAAATATTCGGCCCATCCATAGTACTTTTCGGGATGCAACTCAGCTGCAGTCGTCCCTTCCATATCACCAAATGTGTGACCTCACGGAATTCCCTGCTCATAATCTGCCCCAAAGTATACAGTTATACTTTCAACTTTAATTACTTGCTTTTCCGGTACCCATCGTGAATTTCTTTCGCAACCTCCTTTCTCTTTGAGTGTCTCCCCCCTCCCGTACTCTCGCTCTTCCCATCATACTCGTATCTGAGCACCTCTCGACACAGGACCCTCCACCGTGGAAAACTTTTCTCCATGACTCTAACCATCTTCTCTGTTCCCCACTTTAAGCCTTAATGAGAAGCCCTATTTCGTTATTGGTCTTATCTAGACAACCATAGCTCAGATTTGCGCTAAGGGCACTTCATATGACGTCAAATCTTAGGCTGTGACATCTCTTAATCCCAATCCCCCTCCGATCCCGCTCATTCCGCACCAATCCGACTCCGCCTGACAAAAATATACTCGCTGTTCATCCTGGAACATATTGCAACTGAATCATGCTATCTACCCATCTCTGCTCTCTCTATATTTCGTCCAACGCCGAGTGTCTAGCCTTTTAGACACCTTAGGAGTGACATGTCACTAATCCATTTATTATCAATGCGGTTTCCATACACGATTATGCTTTTCTCATCGTTGATGAGGCAGTTGCTGGATTAATTGTTCTGATACTCGACAACATTTACTCAATGCCATTTGCTCATTCTCCTATACTTCCTCTCATTAAATGATCTCACCGTGTACTTTCATTCAGGCTAAACTTATTTCCTATCGATGTCAGAAAATGGGGAGTGAGATTTTTAAAGAAAAAAAATCCATCACGTCTCGACATTAAACGTACGAAATTTATTACACTACCTAGTATTAGCTTACTGACAAATGGTAGGAAAGCCATGGACGGTTACACTTAACGATTAGATAGGGTGAGGATCCTGGAATTTTAATTATCATAGCTTCATCTCAACTTCTATTATACAGCAATGGATATGGAACTCAGGTTCTTAATCCGTGTGACCCAAATTTCATAAATTTTACTGTAACCTCATTGACGCGCTAATCTCCTTATATAGTCAGATCAGTTTTCTACCTGCATCTAGCACTATGACAATTCACTCAAGTTCGTCTTCACCTAACCACCAACAACACTAATGTTCAAATGAGAACATATTACCTCTGAGATTGTAGTATTACCCACGATCTTCATCAAACACTCTTTAATTGTCTAAATTCATAACACTAAAGTATAGCCACTCAACTACCTTCACGGTAGTCTTAACGGGTTTCACATATAATGCTGAGTTTACTGAAGACTCTCAACCTTCCGCTAAGAAAGAGAGCTAGTCAAACGTCACTCGGGAATAATTATTTCAGTCTTAAAACTAATTTCTAAACTAGAATATTCGTACTAAGCGGGTACACATGAGTTACATTCATTTCACACTTCAGAGAGGACTGGATAAGAGAGATTTATCTACACCATGCGATACACTGAGACATATTACTCTCAGTCAATATAAAGTAATATAGATGTTGTTCTTATCAAATCTAAGCTTCACTTAAGATAAACGTCCTTTATCTGAGCTCAGACTTAGGGGATATTTTCTATTACCTAGTTCGTAAGATCTTTTATAATATACGTGACTGACAAATCAAAATGTCAAATCGTGTCGGTTTCAAGTCACACTTACTCACTGGTAGCGACTATAATATGAATAACAGCCCTTGTTATATCAGTCAAATATTTGCTCACTCACACCTATTAACCGAGATCCCCTTATAAACCTTGAACCTATCATGTTGGATCATAAAAACACTCCCTTCAATATACCTATACAACATCTCGTCCCTCTACCATACTCAGCAAAATCATACAATTGAATATTCCTGGAGGCGAGTTGACATTACCCCCTATCACTTCCTACGTCTGCGACGGATGCTGGACAGTCATACAAGCAGCTGATAACTGAGATATCAAGAATTAACCATTTATAACTACGAGGCCTAATGACGGATCACACACGTCCTGCCGACGCTCAAATGTCTAGCAATGAATCAAAATTATTCCTGTCACTGGTATTATTTCATTCGGAAAGAATCTATACTTAAATACAATCTTAAGCTATTTTACTTGGTTTTAATAACAGGACTAAATTACAGTTCTCTAAAGAATTAATACTCAAGTTCAATTTATCTTATTCCTCATATCATGAGGAATAGACAGCCATCCCCGGGACTGGATACATATCCTAAAATTTAAGCATTCAGTTCTCCAATCGTAGTTCGTTCACTATTTAATAGGGGGGTATCTTGCTGCAATCTCTGGAAACTGCCTGTAGAAGAATTTCTGCAAAAATGCAAAGAGTATGTCAGCAGCAAAGAGTACTCTCTTCGCGCATCGATTTTGAGATTCTACTCGATCTCACACACGGATTTATTTATCTCACGCTGATAAGTTCTTTAAAGATCATCCGTTGCAAAAGGCTTCAAGCCGGTACGGCAGATTTACGCTGTTACAAGTGTCGTCGCTGAATTAAAAAATGATGTAAAAATAGTTAGAATATACAACTTTTTCGAAGATCGTTTCTTATGAGAGGTCCATGAACAGCAGGACTTAAGCGACTTATTCAATTCAAAAAGTGTCACTTGGTAAGAAAGATTTAACAGGCCGCGCTTACAGCGATACTATCCGCCATCGTCTTATATGAGCTTGGAAAACAAAACTTTTCTCAATAAAACTTAGAAAAAGTTGCAACCTAAGTGGTATATTACTATCACTATTGCCTAAACTAACGTATGTTTCAGTTAATAAGTGAAACAGACGCCGTTATCATAATGGCTTTCAAATTTCGGAGTCATACAATCTCTCTAAAATATCTTGACTCCTCGTCAATTCGATCAACCATAACAATTTTCTACAAACTACTATATTATTGCAGCTGCCAAATAATTTTCTTGTGAATTTTTCGCCAAGTATCTTCTAATCTGAACTTTCTATACCGCGATCTGAATGAGCGGTATTATGCTGGTCTTTTTTAATATTCTGATAGCCGTAATATGCTGATTCTCTTATTCAATAAAAATGATATAATTAAAACAATTATTTAACTTCGAAAAGTCCTACCATTTATAAGACTGGAAACGCAGCTAATATCAACGCATTATACCACAGTATATATATGATAGTATGTACAATACAAGGTAATCTCCCTATATCATATTTAATATCCAGTAAATGTATATATACGAGATGGTCCACGCGACTGATACATAATAATATTTAATAACAAGTTCTCCACTACTTTCCTACGGCTTACTACTGATTGACCTCATCTCCTCCTTACTACATTATAACAACTTCAACTTTTAGCTAACAATCTTTTTTAAAATAAACTATTCTGCTTTTCATTTTAAAAGTATATATATATATTATATACATATTATATTATATTAATAAGTCTATATTATATACAATCATATATTATAAATATATACTATATACTATATATTATAGTATATGTATTTATATTATATTACTATATAATCATAATATATATATAATATATATTATATATATATATAATATTATATATATATATAATCCATTATACTGTAATTACTGTTATTTAGTATGAATATATTAGTCGCTTTTTATCTTTTTCCTTACGACACCCCAAAGACATTCTTTTTAGAATGGTATCCACTCTCCTCGGTGCTAACAAATATCACCGTCCCCCCCACATACTCTGCGCGTTTAATAGACACACTGCCATACTGCCACCAACAGCACATTCTACTATTCCTTAATAGCAAATACGGCCTCACTCATCCGAGATAGGCACCGTACATTTAATTATTCACCCAATAATTGGCTTAATACCTTTCATTGCTTCAAGCTAATCTACCATCTATATCACCAAAATCTAGGGCGTGGTTGAATCATCGAATTTTGTCGATCAGATCTGTGTTGACAAATAACATAAGCGTTTTTTCTACCTATACCAACAGGGCTCACAACAGGCCTACCCCACTACAGATCACTGAGGAACTTCACCTCTCCTTCGCCTTGTGGGTCTGACTCGTTGATTACCCGCACAATCTTATCTCTAGGGATACTCCAACCCTCCGCTAACAATTCCTTACTGTGCGTGCATCAATTCGTTTAAGATCTTTGGAGCTCATCTAAATTATTTCTTTCCATTTTCGTAGAGGAAGCCAAAATTCTACAATCAATGGGACACACACACTTAAATCTATTATTGCAGTTTTCTTGTTGAGTTTTTAATTAACCTATAGCAAACAGGCGAATAATTTCGCCGATATTACTGCTGTGTAAAAATATTCGTGGATGGGCCAATGCAAAACCTATAGAACATGTTGCGCATATTCTGTTCATCCCCTACTCTACATCTTTTGGCACTAGGCGGGCTCAATATTCCTACATAGATTATTAGGAGTATCAACATTATAAAATTATTTATCCTCGTTTGCCATAGTCTGTAGCTGAATAAGCTGTATATGGTATTATGCTTCCATCTCCGTATTTAGTTCAATACGGCATCTATATTAGAGGAGTATCTACACCCAATGATCTCGCCTTCATATATGATCGGTTG
Source organism: Trachelipus rathkii (assembly GCA_015478945.1). Classification (NCBI taxonomy): domain Eukaryota; kingdom Metazoa; phylum Arthropoda; class Malacostraca; order Isopoda; family Trachelipodidae; genus Trachelipus; species Trachelipus rathkii. The sequence continues at coordinate 5,860 of JABUQX010126335.1, forward strand.
GCGCGAACCAGTCTCATAAAGAATACTACCACACACTTCCATAAACCAATCTATCAGGAGCCATCGGACTCAAAATTTTCCGATAATTGTTTTTGAAAACCAATTGGCATCTATCTCTCTCAAGCACGTTCCTGAATTCTCTAAGCCTGATAATCACGCCTAACAAGAATCCTCCCAGAGTTTTTTATGTCTCATCTATTTTTCAAAAATCCCCCCCCTAGGCAATCTGTTTCTATAACCCATGATTTCTACTCCTTTTATTCGATTTCACAAATCAAGTTGCCCTCTTTGTTCATACGTGCCCTCCAGCCAAAACCCGTTCACTAAATCCCTCTTCTCCTCTTTTCTTATGCAAAACGTGATTTGCGGCCTTTTATTGATCTATTAGTCTTCTTCTTTTTCTTCTTCGCCCATTCTACATCATCGGCTTTCTTTCTTGCTGCCTTGACAATTTTCTGCTTTATAGATTTTAATGATTTCTTTTCTTTCGCACGGAGTTTTTTTCATGTCTTCACTCATTCACAATTCTGTGTCCGTGTCTCGATGTTATCCGTCGTAATCGTAACAAAAAATACCTCTCATCAAGGAGGTATTCAATTTGCCTTTTTTGAATAGTTTTGCAGTCGTATCCACAGCCTTCTGCAATCTTCCTTCCAACAACTGTTCTACTCCTACTTTTACCATCCACAACTGAAATTATCTAGGTATCCATTATCAATCATTCTATCAACGGACATTTTAAACCATCCATTTTCTGACTCTGCTAATCCATCTAACTATTTGGGCCAGTAAGTTGAGCTATTCTCTCTTTCCACGCACACTTGGGGCTTGGCCTCCGTCTGTCACTACGGGAGATCCCTGATCTTTCAAAATAAGTCTTTCTCCTTAGGATGTTATTTCTCGTACAAAAAAAAAAAATCATTAGTCCTCCCTACATCTTTCTTTCCCACACCTCCTATCCCATACCACTAAGATCTAGCCGGGCTCTGCCGCGTAGTTGGTGCGTTTTATCCTGCTTGGGGTCTATCTATATTGGCATTCCCATACCTCCTCATCGCTCTCGGGATATGTATGTACCCGCTTTCCCTGTGCTGAGCACTGAGATTTTTCGATGGAGGAGTTATAATTATGTGCAATGAATAAGTAGAGAGCTTTTCCTGTGTTGTTCAGCGCTCTCTCATGACACGCACGTATTCTACTTTATCATGCCGCGTTACTACCACGAATCTTATAATTGCCAAAACTCTCTGTACATAGGTTCCAATCATCACTTCATCTTTTATCAATTCTTCTTCACCACACTAGGCATTCCGCCGTCCTAACCGCGCCAATACTTTAGGCGTCCACTCCAGTGTATTGGGCCGTCTATTCTGAGTAATAATTTATCGATCTGAGTAGTAAGATAATCGTAGGGCATCCAATTCAAATTATATTTTGGTCTGATCACTCTGACAACTCTTAGGGAAGTAAAATGAACCTTGTTTTAATTCTCATTTATTATTTCATCTAATTGCTTGTTTTAATCCTCATGTCCGAACACTTTCCTTACTTATCTTCATACCTTAGAGCTTATTATGTATAGATCCTTACTCTCAGTTCCAAAGTTTCCTTATTTTGAACTTTCCCATGATTTTACCATTTATTCTATCTCATCATCTTACCCAATTGCCATGTTATTTCTAGACTATTGTTATAACTTTTCTAGTACCTTTTTTCAACAGCAGAAACAAAATCGATAAATTCTTTAAATGACATCTTCAAAGGCATATTATCTGATGACAGCAATTTCAACAATTACTTCAACTTGACTACCCTCCCTTATTCCTCTGCTCTCTCACGTGGTCCTCCTCTAACTTCCTATACTACTCGGCGGCTACTAACATGCTCTTAATAGCTCTCTCTGACCGATTGTTCAGAGTTCCAGTATTCTTATCCTCCATTTTTCTATTCTGTATATTGAAAGGATATGATTTGCATTTCTCATTCTTATTTATTTTCTTTACTTGATTCATGTATCTTTTTATTTCATTAAGATTGATGTAAGCCTCTCTTCTATAATATGAGAGTTGGTTTGAATTACCAAGGTTACTTATTAAGGTGGTTGTAGTATCGGCTAAATACTCAAAATATAATACTAGAGGTGGAGACATGCTGGAGTTTCTTCTAGAAAAATTCCCTCTTTTACCACACTTATTTTCATTTTCTCTATTTCTCATACATCTTTCTCGTCGGGTGGTATCTGCTTATAATTAATAGTTTATCTAGCACTGTCTCATTCTATACTCCACCTCCTCAATACTACTAATACTTTTTTCCCTATCGAATCCTTTTGTTATATTTTTTATGCATCAACTTTGTAGACTTGCTTATTACCATCCTATACATTTATTTAACTCTTACACCTATCCTATTCAGCCACGATAAATGGGTATCATACTATACTATCTAATTTATATAGCTTTCCTCGTAGATTCTTATTTCCTCAACTAGTTCATGGTCAATAGATCCCTTCTTTAAACTCCTTTCCAGCTATTTATGCAATTTATATCGATTATTCATATTCATAAGTTCGAATTGTTCATTACTTTTAGTTAACTTACCGACTGCATCGTGTATACCTGCTCGTACTCTCCCTCCTAACACAATCCATTATTCTACTCTTTCACTAATGCATGTATGTTCCTTTCTTAATAACTAATTGTTTGTTATAAAACTTTTAAGTAAAAATTGAATGAGGTACATAACCATTATGTTACTTATATGTAATACTCGTTTGATATGATGAGGATAATGCATTAAAATTTTCTTAATTAAAGTAATATTTCTTGAATTTATAAATATATCTTATGTAGTAAGTTTGAATAAAGTTCACGTACATCGCTATTTATTGCGGGTAAAAAGCTATTCCAGGCGGTTGATTTCAACTACTACCACCGTTAATTGAACCAGTATGCGGGTAATGTCTACTATGTTGATATCTCCTCCATATATACTTACTGTTACTTTTATATAAGCATATTCATCATGTATTATCATGGTAGGCATATGTTTAATATAGTATGTTTTTTTTGGCCATAATATAGTTCCTTGGACCCTTTGTCAATTCTCCCAGTAACCTTCCCAATTATTATGTTTCATCCCCTGATTAACACGTATCACCCATGTACTCTCTTTAAAATACTAATTTTCCTGAGAGTTCCAATTACATTCCTCCAATCTCGATTCATTTCTAAATTTATATTATAATATTTATCTCATACATCAATTTATATACATATCATATGCATATATCTACATTTAATTTATAATGACCGCACTCTGTTCTCTAATAATATATATTAATATATTTTTTACCTCCTATACTCTCCAAATCCTATTATCAGATCCTCTCCTCTCCTGGGGTGCATCCAGCAAAACTATGCTATCTTATGGTCCATTCTTGACCTAATTATCTCTATAATAAATTTTACCTTGATCTTTTTGATACAGCTTTGTTTCTACTTTTTTTTTATTTCTATTTTCACTTCATTAATGCATATGTTAGAACTTTTTAATTCTTCCTTTTGGCTGGCTTAAAAGTTATAATTTTCTATTCTTTTCTAACATGTAAAATTCGTGTTAAATTTATACACTCCGATGATAAAATTCCTGTTTTTTTTTCTCATTATTTTACTCTTACCTATTTTTATTGCGTCTTTTATTTTTTATTACCAAACATAACTCTTTTCTTTGTCTTTCACCGTTTATATACTTATAGATGAAAGAATGTGCTGAGAAGTGGTGTGTGTGTGTAGTGTTGTTAATTTCTTTTTGGGGATGTGTAGTTTTATTATGTTAAAATCATAAGGGCAATTTACCTACTATACTATTATTGGCTATTAGGGAAAAATATAACCGTAAGTAAAAGGAGGTAGTATCATAATATATTTTCTTCAGAGAAATATCAACTTGATAATAAAATAATCAATTTTATGTTTTCTTTTTCATTAATAATTTATTTTATTAACTTTTATAATTTCACAATTTGATTTATCATTCTTATTAATTATAAATATTTTGGGATGTGAAATTATTGAGCAATAACTATCATAAAACGTACTCTAATTTAAATATTTATCATTTTTATATCATTTACTTATATAATTATTTATAACTATTTAATTAATTATGATATATTAATTTATTAATTATTATTATTATTATTTATAATTAATTATATTTATTATTTATAGAATTATTTATGCTAATATTAATCAATTAAGTTTATTTATTTAATTCAATTTAATTATTATATATATATTAGTATATTTAAATAATTAATTAATTATTATTATTATTCTAATATTTATTATTTAATTTATGATATATATATTATTTAATTTATTATTTGTAGTTATATTTATTAATATTATTATTTGTCTGTTCTTATTAATTAAATTATTCTTATTATTACTTATTTATTCATTTGATATTGTATTACTTATACTTATTATCTTTTAATTACTAACAGTTATCTTAATTAGTTTAATTTAAGTATCATTATAAGTATTATTATTAAATTCAGTTCTATTATTAATTTATTGATTCACTTTTATTTTTTGATTCATGGACCTCTTGTACCTAGTGTGGATGTGTGATAAGTAATATATATCGATTGGTTAAATTTATTCATCTCATTCATTATTATTATTATTATATTTATTGATTTATTAATATCTCTTCTTATGTTTTGTTATACCTGAAGTAACAGTTTTCTTCATATCACTATGGATGTTTTAAAGTATGTAAATATCGTTTCACAATTACTTTTTCTACTTGCGTAGATTTATTATTTTTAATTAATTTTTTATTTTAATTATATTGGAAGAAATTGTTAGGGTTAATTTCATAATGATAATACCTAATGTTTATGGATAGTCATCTTAATATGTTATCTTTTACATCATGTTCTAATTAGAATATCTTCATTACTAATAATTGGTTACATAGGTTTTTTATCTTTAGGGTAGTACGGGTTAATGTCTATTCTCTGTTTAATGTTACAGGTTTGAAATCGGGAGTCTAGGAGCCCCAAGGCAGGGTTCGATTGTTTGATGCTTTTGCATTCATCTTAAAATTTGTCTTTTCATCTCCTTCGGTTTTTTCTTAATGGTAATCGTTATCTGTAAGCGAGTTAATTGATGAAGTCTTAATATTATTTTATTATTTAATATTATTATTATCTATTTTCCCAATATTATTAATTACATTAAATTAATTCCTCAATTATTTATCATTATATTATTTTTCATTTATTTCATTTCCGAACATTCTTTGAGATGTTGCTATTAATGTAAAGTGATTAGTTCCAATGCCTATTCTCATTATTTATTATATTTATTGATGTCATTTATTTTTTATTTTTTTCGGCATTGTGTTTAGGTTTATTTGAATTTTCATAAACTCATCCTTACCAGTTTTATTATTTTTATTTCTTATCTTCTTTATTTTTTTAATTTTTTAATTTTGAAGTATTTTTATTGTTTCATTTTTATATTTATTTGTTGTCTTTTCATTTTTCATTTTCCATTTTTCCAGTTTTTCAAATTTCGAGTATTAACATCATATCTTCATTATTACTGGATTAATTATTTCCAAATTAGTATCCAATATTTCCTCAATTTTAATTATTCAATTAAAGTATTTTTATTAAATTTGATTATTAGGTGTAAATTAATTATTTTTTATCTTATCTAAATAATTATTTACTTATTATTATTAATAGTTTCGATCTATAATTATTATTATTATTAGCTTATTATTATTAATCTATTATTATCTATTATTATTATTATTCAAATCTAATGTCTTTATTATCTAATTACTTATTATACTCTATTATCTAATATTTATTTAATAATATTATTATTATTATTATTATTATTTTATTAATTAATTATTATATTATGTTATTATTATATTGATTATTACTCATTATTATTATTATTATGGTTATTATTATTATTATTATTATTTTATTTATTATTATTATTATTCATTAATTATCATTTTTTCATCTATATTATTAGTTAATTAACTAATTAATTAATCAACGCAAATTGTTATTTAATTAATTATACTTATTAATATTATATTATTAATATTATTATTATTATATTAATTATTATTTATTATTAATTATTATATTATTATTATTATTATTTTTATTTTATTATTATTATTATATATTTATCTTATTATATTATTTTATTCTTATTAATCTATTAATTATTTATCTATTATTATATTTTTATTAATTTATTATATTATTTTATTTTTTTTATTATTAATTGTTATTTATTAATTATTCATTATGTATTATTATATTATTATTTTATTATTATTATTATTATATATTATTATTTATTATTATTATTTTTATATTATTAGTTCATTAATTATTTTATATTATTATTCATTATTATTCATTATTTATTATTTGTTACTAATATTTTATTCATTACTTTGATGAGTAAAATAAATATTAGCTATTTTTATCTGTTTTTTATTAATAATCTAACTTACTTTCCCGATGTTTCATTATTTATCATGTTGTTATGTCCGCCTATTGCTATTGTTTTATTATTATTATTATTATTAACTTTTGCTTTTTTATAATTTTATGATTTTATTATTATCTAAATTTTTCAATTATTTTATTATCTATATTAAATTATTAAAATATTTCACTTGAAAAAATAATAATGTATATAATAATTTACTTATCTATTATTATTTTATTATTATTATTCATTATTATTATTATTATATTATTATTATTATTATCTATTATTAATTAATTTTTTTTTTATTATAATATATAATTATTATTAATTTATTATTATTCATCTACTTTATTATTATTATTTATTATTATTATTTTATTATTATATAATATATTCTTATTATTTATACTTATACTTATAACATAATTAATTCATATAGTTTATTACGTATGATTAGTATCATTATGTGAGTATACGATCTTCCATCACGTTTATTAATTATTATTTTAATTCGAGTCTCAAAGGAGTATCTACCTGACACTCCTGGTTAGCTTAAGCTTTCAGGGGGTAAAAGGCCATCTTAGGATACTCAGGCGTTGAATTTCATTTTATTTAAGAGATAGTAGTGCTGTTATAATGTTCTAGTCGCGGAGAGTTTGTGAAATAATTAGAGTACTGTTTTAATATAGGTAATTTTTCTTTAGGCTGAAATAACGGAAGTTGTGTATAGATACTATTTCAGAAATGACCATGAAGACAATTTTATTATATACTCTATGACTTACTATTTATTCTGACTTTATTTATTATTTATAGGTTATTATTATGTATTAAAATTATTAATTTATTTATTATCAGATTATGATATGAGGAGTTTATCTGAATTGTTACCAAAACATATTTATTTATTGATTTATTCAATTGTATTTATATCATTATTTGCATTATTTAAATATTTGTATCGTCATATGTCATTGGATTGTCATTTTTTAAAATTTAGTTATTATTATTCTCATTCTTCAGCACTGTATTATTATTATTCGTAGACTTAATTTTGTATTACTTTTTTATTCTATTTATGGGTTCATTGACTTGGAAGCCCGTAATTCTTTTAATTTATTTTTCATGTAAGTTAATCTATTCTGACCATTGATTATAGCATTCTTCCATTATTATTTTATTTATATTATTATTGTTATTATTCATTCATTATTATTTTTTTGGAATATATTTATATTGAATTATTATTTAATTATTATTTATTATCCTAGTTTATGCCATCTTAATTTATTATTCATCATCTTCATAATAATTTAACTTGAGTTATGCTCCTTTATTTTAATTATTATTATTGATTAATTATTATTCGATTATTATTTCTCCTTAGGCACTATTTTTATATGTAGTGGTGAAATATTTAGAGTGATTATTATTACATTATTATATGATCGATTTATTATTATTATATCTATATGAAATTTATTTTATGTTTATTATTATTAATATATTGATTATTATTATGTTATTATCTTTATTAGTCATAAAGGAACCTTTCATTTTTTGTAGTTTATTATCATTATATAATAATTGTTATAATTGGTGGTTTTTTATTATTCATATTATATTAATTATTGATTTATTTTTTATATTGTCTCGAGCGCATGGAATTATGTATTATTTATTCGCCAAGTTTATTTATTATTAATTATATTATTATTATTTTATTTATTGTATTATTATTATTCCTTAATCATTATCAATTATTATTTAATTATTTATTTCCCTCATCTCATATTTAAGCTTTATGTGAGTTTTACTCTTTCGATTGCATTATAAGTTATTTGCATTCTTTCATCCCTTATTATGGACGAAATTGCATTCTATTATTACTTAGTGATTATTATTTCATTTATTTATTTTCTATTAATTATTAAGTTCATATAATTAATTAATATCCCATTTATCATCTTTCATTCAATTAGAAGATAATTCTTTCATAATTGATTAATTATATTATTATCCTATTAATGTATTTATTAGTTAATCTATCATAAGCTATTAAGTACTTATATATTGATTCTCTTAATTTATGTTCAGTTTAGGTAATCATTTCCATTCTATCTATCTATCTATCGATCTAGGATAGTTCATTATTTAATATTATTATTTATTGAATTTGATACCTCTAGATATTATTAGATAAATTATTATTACTCTTGTTTACTAGGCTTATTATATTACATTATTACTAATTATTATTTATATTACTTATAGCAATAACTAAGTATTATTTTTGCGTCAGTCATGGTCTATTGTAATTTAAGTGATGCTGCTGCACTTACATTTCATTTTTCATTATCGACTAGCATACCTTATAGTCGCTGGTTTAAGATTCACTTACCTGAGTAATATACTATTTACTTCACTCTGTAGGATAATAGATTATTCCGAGTTTGAATTAGTATTATTTACTTTAAATCATATAAAAATCTTATTATTATAATTCCTCTTTCCACCCTTAATAATACAATGTATTTCTAATATGTCATTAATATAGGCGGAAATAGTACAATCTTTTTCTCTTTACGATCCAATAAAGGTGAAATGCTAAAAGTACTTGATAGTTGTTTAAATATTTGATGTTTATTATTATTATTTTTCATTATTTTATTATAATCTATTCTATTTTTAAGTAATCAATTATTTTTTATTATCCTATTATTTATTTATTTTAGGGTATATTAAAATTAATTTTGTGATTTATTTTTAAGTATTTGGATTTTTATGTAAATGAAATATTAATAATTTATTCATTTGTTGTTAAATATATCATGGATTTGTATCTAATTGAATTTTTTTAATTTTAGTATTATCTTTAGCATGTAATTTTATAATTGTTCATAGATGATTAGTTAATAGAGATAATTTACCCTCTATTATTATTATCATTTATTGTATTAAAAAGTTATATTAGGAATAAATTGAGATGATGGTTAAATTCACTTATCTTTATATTTTGATTGTCATATAATTACCATTATCTGAGTCTGTCTTTACATTTTTATATTCATATTCATGTAGAATCATTCTAATGTATTATATCTAAATTATTAATATTTTGTACAATTAATTTTAGATTATTTTTTATTTAAAAAATGTTAATTTTTAATAATTTTTTTAATTAAAATTATTGTTTGATTGTACCCTAGTTTTATCACTGATTACATTATTATTAATTTATTCTCATTCATTATTTATTATTTATTATTAATTATTATTATAAATTACTTACATTATTTATTATAATAACTTATTAATTTCATTATTATTCTTATTATGAAAGTTTAATTACCTTTTTTAATATTATTACTTTATTACATGTCATTATTATTATTATTATTACCCGCTCATCTATTATATTATTATTAATTATTATTATTAAATTATTTATTCGATTATTATTTATTATATTACTTATTATTATTATTATGATTTATTTTTATTATTATGTATTCACTATAAGTTCTAATAAGAAATTACTTAATCAGTAATTATTATTATTATTATTATTATTATTTATTATATATTATTATTAATACTATTAATTAATTCCTATTATTCACTTATTATTTTTATTACGTAAAGTATATAATATCAAAAGCTTTCCAAATAAGCGATTACTACTATCATACCATGTACCGATATCCCCTCCTTAATACTATTATTATTATATTATTATATTGATTATTATTCGATTATTATTAATTATTGTATTATTATTACTTATCTAATTCTACATTACTGAGTGTCTAAGTTTTATTTGAAATTCATTTTTTTATGTTGGTCACTCTCTTTCCCTTAATATACAATTAAAATTTCACTAATGTAATATTAATATTAATTTTTATGAGCAAAATTTTGTATATTCATTTGATACTTTTTCTAATTCTTTTTTCTAGAATCTGTATATTATTAATTATTCATTATATATATTCATTCCATAATTAAATAATTTATTATATAGATTATTAGTATTAAGGTGAACTTGTTATATCATCCATATAACTATATGGTAATTAGCATTTATTTATAGTTCCAGTATAAGGTTATTTATTCTGTATTCTTACATCTTCTGTTTTTTATTATATACGCCATTTTATATTACTCTACATATACGGTATATTTCAGTTATATTATTCGCTATGATCGACAATCTAAAATTAATTATTTTTTATATATCATTCCTAATTAATTCTTTGATCTTGATTCAACAAGAGTATAAAGTTAATCATTATTTTAGCAATCCTTTTTCCTTATAATTGTAATTAATTATTATGTATTTATTATACGATTATTATTATTATTATTATTATTTTTTTGCATACTTTTTCCTACTATATTTTTTAATTAACAATTATTATTATTAAAAAATATTTGGTTAAAATAAAATTATTATTATTATACTCTATCCCCAGATGGCCACTATTATTGTATGTAGTGATTTTAATTTACTTATATATTCATTATTATCTCAACATTCATTTTATAAAATATTTCCATATTATTACTATTATTATTATTATTATTATTTTATATTATTGCATTATTATTATTAATTATTCTTCTTGTTTTCATTAAAGTTATATGGAGTTGTTGAAATTTTATTTTGGAGAAATTAGATATTATTTATTTATTAATGTCATGTAATTATTTTGATGTAGTAACTGAATACATTGCGTTGATGAATACTTCTAGGAAAGCAGTGTGTAATTTCTTCATCACTATTGCTAGGGATACATAATAAATGTTTAATACGTTTGAGTGTGCTAGGGCCTACGTTGGGTAACCCCAAACGTAGCAACTCAGATCACTTACGTTAAAATTTGTCTATTCTAGTATGCTGACTTACCCAATATATCTACCATATTAAAGATCTATCGAATACCTTTTCTATGTCTATTAACTTTCTTTCACTTTTTACATATTTCCTCTACTATTATATTACTATTATCTACTATTATTACTTCTAATTATTGCATTATTATATTATCATATTATTTTAATTATTATTTTTTTATTATCTATCTTCATATTTTCTGTATCGTCTTTAACTCTCAGTTATTATCATATAAACTCAGATCATCTATTTGGCAATATTCATTACTTATTCAAATATTATATTCTTATTTATTATTATACATATAATAATATTCATATGAAATATTTTTTATTTTTAATATTTATTCTATTTTTAAAATATTCTATTCTATTATTATTAATTATTATTATTATTATTATTATTATTATTATTATTATTATTATTTATTATTATTAATCTAATTATTAGTTGTATCTCATTTGAAACATAAATCCATTATTATTTTATTTCAATTCATTACTCATACAATCTTTTATTAACTAAAACTTCACTAAATTTTATATTATTGTTATCTATAATTCAAATGTTATTGAATCAAGTTGTGTCATTATTATTATAGGTGCTTTTGATATTAATTTTTAAAAATAATAATTATTTCTGTATTATAATTAATTTAATATTCACTCTTGTAATTCACTTATTATTATTCTTATTATCTCCTTTTATTCGCTATTATTGTTTACCTTATTATTTAATTATTATCTTAATTTTATCTAACTTTTATCAATATTATCTGTTTATTATTATTTTTCGCATTAGTTTCATTCAAGTTTAGTCTATTAACATTCATCTATTATTCATTATTAGTTATTTGCAATTATTATATTCTTATCTTGTGTTGCGGGCCAATAAATTATAGTTCTAACTTATATAATGTAAATCCAAAGCAACTAAAATTTTAAATGAAGTACAGTCAACTTCTGTTTGTGAATCTCTCGCACTACTTCTGATGATATAGCTTTTTATTTTAAATTATATGATTAATTAACAATCAAATAAGATACTTCTTAAAAATTTTTTTTCGATATAATTTATTCTGCATACATTTCAAAATATGTAAAATATGTTACAACCCTTATCACTTAAACACAAAAATATAATTCTATCATTTATATACTTTTCTGTATCGCCTTTTCTAACATCCCTGTTAAATTGTTTATTATAAGTACTGACACAACTATATTTATCGTTAAATTTTTCTATCTGTCTCTTCTTAACATATTTTATATTCAATTTAAACAATCTAAAGAGCAATTTTCCATTAAAACGAAGCTTGAGATACATTCATAGGAATCTCATTACCATTTCTTATATGCCATACAGACATGAGTATTCATCGATATCTACGGGAAGTGACACTTTTACCCTTAAGTTTGAAGGATCGTGGCATATGAAATCAAAATTAATTTCTTATGAAATTAATTACACTTATTAAGCCATAATAATTTTTTTTATATACTTTCAAACTTGAACAAGAATATGAAAAAAACTAAAACTTTGGTTTGACGATTGAATGGATTATTTTCCACCGCGAAAACAATTGCACTTTTTTTGTTATTCAACTGTTTTCTTTTTTCCGAATTCTAAATAGTATAAATCCTCTTTCCTCATAAATATATGATTAAGAAAATATTCATTTCATCCTTTTTTTTTCCATTTTTTTGTAGATTTTGTGTATTAATATGTTGTTGACAAGCCCTATTTAGTTATCTTCAATTAAGTTTTATTTTTTTTTTATTTTATTTTGTTATATATTAGTATATTATAAGTGAATTTTTTTCTTAGTCGTTGACTGCTTAATGTTGCTTCCCTTTTTATTTATATTCTTAATATAATTGACATTTGTTCTATCCTATTTTTTTTATTTTATTTCGTTTTTCCCACTACTAATTGTTTTTTTTTTTTATTTTAATTTATTGTTATTTCTTTTTTTCATTTTTTTCTTTTTCTTTTTATTTTTTGTTTTTTGTTTTTTTTGGCTATTTTTTTTTCATATTGACTTATTTTTTTTTTTATATTGAATGCTAACGTTTTTTTATCTCACTATTATCTGTGTTTGCTATTTATTCTTTATTTATAGAACTAAAAAATTAAATTAAATCTTGCTCTGTGTAACTTTATATTACTTTTTTTTTTTTTCTCCTAAGTTTGGAACTTTTAGTCTTCCAGCTTCATGCGAGCGTCTCTATATTTATTAATTCTATTATAAGATTACAAATTCATATCCAAATACTATTCTTTTTTAAATACTATTATTTATCTATCTACTAATTTCTATCTATGTATGTTAGTCATAATAATTTTTTTGTTCTTCTCCGGATCAATTCGTTGTCGTTTCCTAGTTTATTTTTGTTATTTTCAGTATGTTATTTTCTTTCCTTTTAAAATACCTCTTCTGTAATTATTTATCATTTTAATTTAATATGGATATTTATTTAATATTTTTATTTCTATGTTTTTAGCATGAAAATGATATAAAAAAGTAAAGATTCACGCAATGACCACAGGACAAATATTCTGAATTTTAATTTAAATAATACATATTAAATTTTATATATACTATTATTATTATATAGATTTTTTCTGACTATCATGGACATAAGTTGTTTTTGTTTATTTGTTAATTCCTGCCCAATTAAAACTCTATCTTGTTTTTTATAAATCTATATATATACATTCGTTATAATTTATAATTACACTACCTCTTGCACTATTAAAATTGTTTTATTAGATTTATTCCTATATATACATTATATAATTTTTATTCATATCTGACACATAACCTTGGATAATATATATACCTACTAATATATATTATATATTACTCTACTCTCTCTGCCCAATTACTTTTATTTCCTCATAAACTATAAATATAATTTGCGTTATTAAGTATATATATATATATAATCAAATCCACTATGCTATGTTAGCATCGCTGTATCGAGACTTTATGTGGGAATAATTCTCCTATAAATAATTCTTAGGTCACCGATTATAATATAAGGTACACTTATCCCAATCATAATACAGCGTAAGGTACCATACACCTTAACCCTATTCTTATAATACTGATTAGGTAATTTATAAAACTAATATATATATAATTATATATATATATATAAATACTAATATACTATATAATAATTATAAGTACAGCTCTACCGCTACATAACTAAAATATTATATTAATATACTTATATTAATAAATACTTATATACACGATATAATAATAACAATTATAATAATGACGAGATATAAAAAAAAAGTAATTATATATAAATCGACTAATATATATGAAATTCATGATGTTAAACAATAATTCCTTTATTTATAATCCTACCTAAACTAACACATTTAACACACCGCATATAAACACTATACTATGATATATATAACACTAATATTCAATATATTGAACGATATCAACACACATAACAACAAATCATAATACTAGACTCACATATATTAAAATCATTTAAAATGAATATCCGACTTTACTTCTACGAAGTTAACAATCAATTTTTCTAACAGAATAGAAAACTGGATCTATCGAAATATGTTTACCCAAGAAAGGATCATCCGCTATCAGACTATGTCTTAAAATAGAATCAGTCGACGTCATCAATCTTTAGACTGGTGCCCCCGATCCCAGAGACCAATCAGCGTTCGTGAATTTATAATAGAAAACAGAGTTAAGAGATGAATATTTTTCTTTGCGTACAAATTAAACCTAAAATTATAATATATTCTGTTACTTTTAAAGCAAATCTATATATTAATCTTGTTAAGGCTCTTTTTAATATGGCAATATCACAATCGTAAATGATTATCGTCTTTGCACCTAACCATACATATATCCTTATTTCATAATTTTAGTATCACGGGATATTCCTGAATTGTCCAAGACACTATGTTGGATAATCAGTCCCTAATTGTTGTAGGATGTCTACCCCGTTTTGGCCTTTGTGGAAAGAATTTGGCCGGATGCATCCGAAGAGATCGAACAATTCCCTTGATGGCGAAATAATGGACTTACTGAATCCACCATGAACGGAAAAATGCACTTTAAAACATCTTGAAGGAACTTTCACACATCTTTTTGAATTTGTCTAATTAAACTTTTAATGGAACTTTTTATAAATGTTGGAGCCCATGCTACTGAGTCTTGGGTTTTATTATGATAATAAACTTGCAGAATTTTCTCCTTTTTCTCATTAATAAGCTTATTTTGCTACAACCAAATTTTCCCCTCTCTCTTTCCAAATGGTACGTCTATAAAAGTTCCCTAACTTAATTCTTCCAAATAATCGTATACTGTTCTCCTCCGGTCAATATGTCTTATAATCTAGATTCCTTTCTTGAGATAAAAATATAAGATTTTTTGCAAATCATTCTTTAAGGAGAGATTTGCTCTTTCATAACAGACTTTCTTCCTAAATTTATAAGTATAGAGACAATACTTACATAGGTAAAATAGTAATCAATTAAGTAGAAGTTATAAATGGGAGGCGAATCGTGAGTCGGACGCCTTCAATTGAAATATAGAATATATAGTTTCAGACGTGAGAGCGATTTCATCTGCCATATACTAAATTGTTACCGACAGACTTCGCTGTGCTCGTCGCCCAAAAGTAGGGTAAGGGGGATATTATTCTTTTCCTAACCTGCTCTAGTTGTATTTATGAATAGCTTCAATAATAATAATAAGTTTCACTCTTCATACGTGAAAAAACGAAAAATTAGTATTAACTTGGAAAAAATACTTATAAGCAACTATTTTCAAATCAATAAATGCTTTGCCAGGCTTCATGACAAATTTGCCTTAATATAAATTTGTAATTATAGATAATGCATACTCTTCACAGTATTCCTTAGAAAAATATTTATTAAAAATGCAACTTTTGCTTCAATCATATATATATAATTATATAATATATATATTATATATATTATATATATATATATAATTACTATATATTATATTATATAATATATTAATTATTATATATATTAGTCAATGTACAGGACCGCCACGCACGGCTCAGTATATATATATATAGTATATATATATATATATATATATATTATATATATATAATATATATATTATATATATAATATATATAATATATAGTATATAATATATGCATATTATATTATATATATATATATATATATATAGTATTTAACGTGCTACAATAATAAAGAATATGAATACACTTATATTTTAAACACTTTATTAATTAAATAAATAAATGAACAAATGAAAATAAATAAATAATTATAATTTAATCCTTGATAAAAATAATATTAATAAATTCACTGAAATTCGTTATTATAAAAGGCATTTCATAAAATAGATTCCTTTCTCTTTCTCCGTGAAACAATTCTTAGTTTTATGAGGTTGCTTCTTGTCAGCCTCAGAGGATTTATTTAATGATTTGATTTAAAAAAAAAAAAATCAATTTTTACGTTTCATCTTCCCTCAAGAAAGAAATTTATTATTTCTTAACCTGGAGGGAAATAAATATTTTTCCTTTTAAAGATCTCAAGGTTAGACGGTATTACTCCGAAATAAAAAAAAAATTCCGAACGAAACAATGGCAAAAAGATCAGAATGATTCTTTTTTAAGTAATTTTTTAATTAAAAAATAATTGGCGGTGAAGCTACACCGAAAAAATGTAAAAACCAAATAATTACCAAAATTTTCACTACAACTTTTTAACTTAAGTATTAATTAAGTATTAATTATTAAGTATTCATTGATGAAGCTACATTCTTATAAATATTATCTTTTTTCGATGCTGAAAACTTTGGTGGGACATTTTTATCCTTTGCCCCATATATTTGCGGGACATATTTTTTTGAAGTGTACTATTATCGTGGGCCATAATCATGATTCCAGCAGCCTATTTAAGCTAAATTTTCTTTATATATATATATATATATATATATATGATATATATATATATATTTATATATATAATTATATAACTATATATTATATATATGATCAATGAATATATTATATATATACTATATATATATACTATTAATAATATATATAGGTATTATATAGGGGGCCTGTTGATGGTTTTACGGTATTATCAAGTAACCTTAAATAATCCTATAATTTGCTATATATTTGATACTAACATATAAATTTAAGTTTTGGGCGACAATAATTTTAAAAAATATACGGAACCTTTTTTTTTTTATGACCTCCTTAGTTTTTTTTTTTTTTTTTTTTTTTTTTTTCCTTTATTTTTTGCATTTTTTTTTTTTTTTTTTTTTTTTTTTTTTTTTTTTTATAAATATATTGAACTATTATGTGAATACTAACATGTATTTAAGTGGTTATGGGCATGATTAAACAATTATTTTAACAATAGTTTTAATAATTATTTACCATCACATTTTGGCCTAAAAAATTTTCTTCAATAAGCAAAATATTTCTGATAATTACGGTATATAATATATATATAATATATTATATACTATATATAACTATATATTTTAAAATACGCAACATCCACCACACACTAAACATCACATATATAAATATATAAGTATCTAATATATAATACTAATAACACTACTATATAAGCTATAAATATGATATATCATATATAATCTATATATATTATATATATAATATAATATATTATATATAATATATCATAATTATATATATAATATATATATATATATATATATACATATAATTATTATATATCTATATATATAGTATAGTATATTTATTAATATATATATATATATATAATATATATATACTATATATATTATATATATACTATTATATAATAATATATAATATTATATATAATATATAACTATATATATAGCTGATAATAATATATACTATATATATATATATATAATAACTATGTATATAGTATTATACTATAGTATATATATCTTTTATTATGATATATATAATACAAACTTACAATGTTTTTGGGCTGTACAGTCGTTTATAAAATGATTTAAAGCTAGACGAAATACCTCTACGAGTAAGACTCGCATAGACATCGAGGAGTCGGGTATCTTCAGGACTCTTACGTGGACGAGACGGGGGGGATCTTCGCATTTCCCTCCTGTCCCCCATCTGCACTGCTCTAGAGCCCCCTCCCTGAAAAACATATTTGTTTGCAGAACTTTTTTTTCTTTAAACCCTTTTTTTTTTGTAAATATAAACACAAAATAAAAAAAGAATTAATCCAAAGTTTTTTCCAAAATTTTATGCTGAGAGATTCACGCCTAATATTTTAATTTTTTCAGAACCAAATTCTTAAATAAATGTGATTCAATAAAAAATGCATTAGTTTAAAATAAGTTTCGAACTTTGATCCATGGTCCCCCGGTGTACCAACTTAAAATTCCATTGTTAGTATCATATACAAGCAATATTTTAACAAAGTAATTCTTTCAAAGAATTTTTCTGTCTGAACTAAAAACATTAAGAAGGCGTATGTTCCTGGCGGTATTCTTCATGTGGTTCTTAAAACATCTGCCACTGAATTTGCATCCTGCATTGCTAAACTGCTTCGTCTTTGTCCTTTCACTTCTACCTTCTCTTTTATGCTGGAAACGTGCGTTCTTTGAACATGTTCTTAGAAAAATCTATCGTCCCAT
>JABUQX010126336.1:0-15000 GCA_015478945.1 Trachelipus rathkii
TCCCTCAAAAGTCAACTAAAAAACCTCTCTACAACTTTTCAGTGTATCTACCCCTTTCCTTAATGAAATACCAAATAGTTTCTAATTTCCTGCAACGAGGGTACCCTCAAAATACGCGTCATGAATCCCGGGTGAACTTAAAAGTAGTAGGCACAGCGATTACAATAAAAAAAAAATGCTTAATTTTGAATTATAGCTTAAATTCTTCTGCACGATTGCCAAAGTAAAAAAAAAGAAACAAAGTAAAAAAAAAAAACAAAGCAACACTGCATACAACTTTTAAATGAGTAATTATAATATTAAATAATTATTAAATTACAATTATAATACAGCTTCAAATTATAATTAGATACAATCTCTTTATCAAATTTAAAAAAAAAATTGATTTAACAAAGATAGAGTGCAAATAAATTCATACCTCTAAAAGAATATGATGCAATTTTTTTAATAGTTCTTCATCTTCATCAAAATTTGTGGGTAAGGTCTCGGGTAAATCTTCATCATGACCAATCTACAGAAAAAATATATTAACAATGCATCAGATTTTAGAAGAATGACATTGTACTTATGCATAATCTTGCTCTGCATTAACATTTGTATACTGTAATAAGACATGTGGCATTCATTTGCAGAAATATAAAAGAAACGTTATTACATTTATTAAGAATAATTAAAATAGATTAAAATTTTATTTGAAAAACAATATAGAAAATTTTAAAATAATATAAGAATCCAAGTGCATATATATATATATCAGAGGTGGGCACTTCCGCTCTTTAGTCCGCGCTAGTCGCCGACGGACTACAGAAATGGTGCGGGATAAGCGCACGGTGCGAGTCCCCAGGAAACTTAGGCGGACTTGAGCATCGTTGTCGGATCAATAAATAATCCCGTTTCCATCTCTTGTTCGGCCACTTTTTAGAAAAGAAAATATACGTTTACTAATTAAGAATCTTAGTCGTTATAATAAAGAAAATATAATTTTTATTTTAAGTTTATAACTCATTATACTTTTAGTCTAAAATGATTATTTTTTTAATACTTAAACTCCAAAAATAGTGTTCACCTCTTAAGGGTACCTATATAATAAATAAAATAACATGTTAAATTGATTGTATATTAGTACTGGAGAATGGCTCTGGCGCCTCATGTATAACTTTTAATTAATTAATAATTATACTATAATAAACTAAGGCATATCAAATCAATTCGGGTTAAGAACCCAAATATATATATTAGGGATAGCTATTTATACTAATTTATTTATATATATATATATTATATATATATATATTCCTATTATATATATATAATAATATAATATATATAAATTACACCATTTATTCTGTATATTATATTAATATTATTATATATATACTTATATATATATAATAATTATATATATATATATATAATTATATATATTTATTTTAATTAGTATGCCACTATATATATAATATATTTGGGGATCTACACAAAAATTAACATAATATATATAATATAATATTTATATAATATATTATTTTATATATGTGCTATATATATATATATTTTATATATATATTATTATCGTATATATTAGTATTACTATAATTATAATATAGCTAAATAATTATATTAATAATATAATTATATTATTATTATATATATATATATATTATATAATATATAAACAATATATATAATCTCGCGCTATCTTAAAAAAAAAATTAATATTAATTTATATATATAATATATATAATTAGTATATAAATAATTAAATATATTAATAATATATAAAAAAGATGAAATATTGGCACATCCTAACTTGGATTAGACATACATATTATATTAATATACTATATTATTATTCACAAAGTTAATTGTAACAAATAAATAATTTGTATATATACCTATATCTACTTAAATATAATATAATATATAATATATAATATATACGATATATTATAAGTAAGGCGCTTGAAATACTATGGTCTAGGGGGAGCCCTGATACCGGCCATAGCAATTCAGCATCGGGGACTCTACAGGATCGGGCTTTGATGGATTCTCTCAAAGTCTTGGACGAAAATAGACCTTCTTATGGGTGACAGGGTGGTCAAAATATTTCTCAGAAGGGAGGCAGAATGAATTAGTTGAGGACCTTAAATTAGCATGGACCGCTGGAAGTGAACTAACACCAGCGCTCCTCTCCAAAGACATCTTCCCCTTTCAGCATAGGCAGCAATGGGTTGCTTGTTCATAAAATATAATACAACCTTCCCTAGTTCATCTGCGGCTGTGAGCAAAATTTTTTAGTTTTTTCGGGTTGGGATGATCTTTTGAAGGGCAAAAGAGCGTCTGCCTTAACTGCTTTTATTTTGTGATGCACTATCTTTCTTTGAAGGCTATACTAAGTTACCTGCCGGGATAGGTTTGAGGGAAGTGGTAATCTTGTTCTTGATAATGTTATCATTATTTATCAATTTTTCATATAAATAAATTATTTATAAATAAAAATTTTTTGTAAGTATATATAACTATTCTTACGTATTTAATTTTAAATCTTTGTGTAAATAGAGCTTCGCACATTCTTAGCTTGAGACGGTTGCCGAGAACAGTGCGTGACTTTGCGATATGCGGAGGTTTTTGATGTGTCTTAAAAAGTGCGATGATGGAGCGCTAAGCGGAACTAACGTTTCTCGGAAAGTGCGGGAGAGATGCGCTTAAAGCGAGAACACCCCTAATCTGAAAGACGGGGTGCCCTACCTCTGATTTGATCTATTTATATATATATATACTTAAGAAATATTTATAAATATTAAATAATTTAAAAAACTATTACAACTGATCTCTAACTATATACTATATAATTAATGAATATTTAATTATAATATATACTATATAAATAAAATAATTATATCGTAATATATATTAAGTAGAATTGTTAAATAAGATTTTGATGGCAATTCTATATAACTACATATAATTAAACTATATACAGCACCTATATATAAATATATATAATAATTATATATAGTATAATATAAATATACATAATGTGATTTATATATATAGGTTATATATATATATTATATATATATACCAGTAATTATATATTATACCCGTATATTATTATTACTAACTATATATATATATTATATTATATATATAATATTATATATATATATATATATTTCTTTTTTTTTTTTTCTTGGGAGGTTTTCATCCCTCATCCGGGTCTAAAACTTAAAGCGGGCCACAACCTGGGCTGAAAAAAAAATCACCAGGCACCATGGGGGGCCCTGTCATATATATGTTTCAAATTCATTTATGAATTGGTGAAATGAAATATTTTGAATTAAAATATAAAAACTAAATAAAATTTTTATCCTTGCATTGTTAATAATCTTAAGATTAATAATCTTATATAAGTGAAGAATATTCAACTCTTGAAGATACAAGAAAATCGAGTTACTGCTAAAGTGGGAACATTCAAGATAAGAATAAGGAATAATCTTTAGAAGGTGTTATGACCGAAAGTAGGAAAATAATGACGACAGCGAATAGGGTCAGATGGGAACAATCAATGAAGATATGATGCACAGAGCGCGTGGCGACGGCAAATTTGCAAATGGGAGGAGGGTCACGTGACATATAGTGACCTGTGAGTGATATTGATGTGGCCAATACGGAGGCGTGCAAGTATCACCTTATGTAAGCGCTTTTCGTCTGTGGGAGAAGACCACTCACCGATATTCGCTTTTGTTTTAAGTTCTCCGCCGATCACATCGTCCAGCAGCTCTTGCCTACAGATCGAAAGCCCCGTCGGAGAGCAGGATAATCAGTTTATGGGAGACGACCTTGTCGAATGAGCATCCGGAGGTAACCTGAACAACCCCGAGAAGAGGAGGCGGCCATTTTGGCCTCTCTATCAGCGATTTTACATTGCCAGTTACCCATACATGAGAGGAGTCCAACATAAACATTTGTTTCTTAGGAGTGGAGAAGTCGAAGGAATTGTTGCACAGCTGATACCCATTGCGTCTTTAACAAGGGGTTTTAAGTGCTTTAAGCGCGCTAAGCGATCCTCGAATAAACGACATATGAGTGATCTTCGGTTTAAGGATTAGAATTCGAGATAGGGCAATCCAAATTATAACGCCGTTAACCTCTGCTGTAGAAAATTGAGATACTCATAAGGGAAGAAGAGTATGGAGAAGTGATTTCGTCCGGTCAGGAAAGACTACAGCAGGATAAGACGCAACCCCACTACTGTCCCCTATAAATTTAGAAGCCGTCAGTAAAACCACTGGAAGTTAACTTTACATCCGTGAATACTGCGGCGTGAGAACAAGAATGATGCTTAACAAGGGCAGTCGCAATATGCTTAGATTTGAGTGGAAGATGAGGAATTCAGATGATCAAGCAAACATGGTAGGAGAAGGGAATTGCCAGGTGTGTAATCACTCGTTCATAAGAGAAGGCAATCACCTTTTGAAAAAGGGATGTTTGAGGATCTAGATTTAGTGGAATCCGTGTTTGCAAATGCCAGTAATTAGATTCTGTGAGGTTACCCTCCGTGCAAGTAATCAGGTGTCAGAGCAAACGTATTGGGAGGCGTTTGAAAAACGAAGATAAATTGTACACATATGTATTCTCTTCGAGAGAGAGTGGCATCACATTTGATTCAACTTCAAGGCTCACTGGGGGGACGATCGAAAAAGCTCCAGTGGAGATACGACGCTTCGTTTGGATGGGATCTAAACAGGGTGTAGCAGCTGTTGTGGCGAGGACTATGACATATTATTGCACAGACCATAAATCCAGTTTCGATCGATTTAAGGGCTAAACGTAAACAGACGAAAAGGGCTTGCGAATCAAGCACCCAAGTGTGTGAGGCGCGAGATGACCGTACACAGGTCAAGGGGTGCGATGACAGCTTTTTTTAGTGTGTTTAATAAGCGGTGCAAATGCTAAGGATGGTTTCTAGAAGAAGATGAGTCGCTAGAAAATTGACCAAAATTGTGAAGTACACCTAACGAATGGAAGAACGAACCTATGATAATCACTAGGGGCTTAGGTTCGCGGAGGAGAAAGGCTGCAAGATTCCACTGGTCGAATTTGGGGACCCGTTATTTACCTTAAGAAGCACTGGCTGAGGAATGTTTTTGAGTGGTACAACGAAAAAACATGGAACGCTACATGGGAAGAAAAGCCTCAAGGCCAACGGGGTGACGAAATTACATTCAAAACTACGCAGTTGAAGGGTTCGGTTCGGAAAAGGCAGCCTACCGGCTATGTATAATGCTAAGGTCATCGACATATAAAGAAAAATTGACAGCCGCGGAATAGAGGTAAATTCAATGAATCAAGGCAATAGTAGTACACTTAAACACTACCACTGCGGAACGCCTTCCCTCCAGAGTAAAGTGGCAGTGGCATATCTGATGCGAGCACCGAACCTGGATAGATCTGTGTGATAAATAGGCATTGATAAATAACGAGGGGTTGTCCGCGGAATACCAAGCGAATGGCGTTAACGGAGAATCCACAGTTCTCTCCACGTTGTGTCGTAGCACCTTTTTCAAAAAGACACCAGAACCATCCCACAGTTGAAAGGCTCTCGCGATGTCATGTTACTTTTATCCAAGGGGTTCCCATCGATGCCGATTTTTGCGGAAACCAAATTGGAAGTTGAGAAAGCTGACGGCTCTCCAGAACAGGAGTAAGCGGCCAGAAACCATTTTCCTCCATAATTTACAGGAGTGACAGGTCGCGAAATTGGTCTTTGGTTGTCGCCAACTTCGGATCTTTCCCAGGTTTGGGGATAGGATTTATACAAAAGCTGTATCCAAATAGATGACAAAGAAGATTCGATCCGATTCTGTTATTAAATCCTGCAAAAATCGCCGACGCGAAGGATGATGAACGGAGAATCGATGTACAGAAACCATGTCCTGGAATGGACGCAAGGGCACCATCTTTGCTATTTGCCAAGCAGTGATACTCTGGCAAGTGTAGAAAAGACGGTGTACGTATCGATCTCTCCTTTCGCTGTTGAAGAAGTCTGTTAAGTGCTCGTGTTCAGTTCTCAGTTTTTGAAGAGGCTGCAGGTATAGCGGGAAGGGCTCGAATGGCTAGCAAAGCTATAACCACTACGCTATGAGATCACTTTGAAAGATTCTAAAATCGTATCAGGTTATTTCAGCGCCATAACGGAGGACTGTGGCTGAAAGATCATTGAGCGACTAGATATTTTTCTGGTGTAACTTTCCCCACACTAGGAAGAGGAGTTGTGTGGTTAAACAGTCGATATGTAAGACTTCGAAATATATGTTTAGCGTTTCGACGATTAATTCGCCTAGTATCGTCGCTGCGGCAGCTTTAAAATAATCAGTTGGGGTAGTACGGGCCTTTTTTGTATTGCTGTAAAGTTTCTTCTTCTCTCGGTTGCCTGTGCCACACTCTTGGGAAACCCACCAAGAGGGGGTTTGCCGACGCCTGTCCTGAGGAATACTGTGGAATGAAGCTTCCGCCGCTTCGAGATGACTGACTCGGAAGAAAGCGACAAGGCATAGCATCAACAGCCGGAATCGCTTATTATTAACCGAGGAGAAAGAGCGGATAGCTGTCGCTCTGAATGAAAAAAGGAGCCCACTCCGCTCCGATCATATACGCCAGCTGGAGTGTTGGGTTTTGCATTGGGCTTGGAGCAATCGATTTAAGGCTATTGGGTAATGATCGCTTCGCCGCGAAACGCAATAATCAAAGGACAGCCGGGACTAGGATAATAACCCGATCCATAAGGATGGGATGCAAAGGGAAATGTCAATACAAGAAGAAGTGTGTGAATCTAAACGTTCATATATGTAAGGAGTTCTGTTTAAGGCATCCCAGGGAAAAGGGGTTAGGGAAGGCTGAATATATCGATCTTGGACACTTAGAATGAAGTTAGACATGATGAGTCACTACCCCATTAAATAGTGGGATGGCGGACAGGTTGAAGTCCACCTAAGTTATAATACTTTATATATAAAAACCGGTGAGACAGGAGCTGTTTGAATAAAGACTGCCTAAGTCGACCCTTTAGTAACTATTTAAATAGTACTTATGGAGCCAAAGTACATTTGAACATATAGTAGTCGATGATAAGTGAAATTCTGTCACTGCTACTAGCCTATGAAAGTTTGGTTGTGAGCAGAGGACTGGGAATGGAGGATAGATTTGTGAATTGGAGATATATTCCTGCTTATACCTCCTCCATAATCATTTCACCTTCTTCTAATAGAAGTAACTAGGCGATTTGTAATTCAGTAATGTTGAATAGGAAATTATCACGATGACATATATCGGTAAGTTTCATTGCAAACATATATCAAACTTTATGGTACATATGTTTATTTATAGTGAAAACAAGTTCTTCCTCAGAATGTTTAGAGTAATTAAATCCAGAAAATATTTTCCAATTGAAGGAAGTGATATCATTAGGTGAGTTTTATATAGATGGCCAAGGCTATATTAGACGGACAATTGTCTCTATGTGACATGGGGTAATGTTAGAAGTGGGTTCGGATTGAGAGGGAAAGGTTGTGAGACGTTGGGTCTCTGCGAAGGAAAGCGGGGATAACAAAACCTAGGGGCCAGCGGTAGTCATAGCACCAGAGATTTTGTTAGGTTATTGTATGACGTCTTTTTAGACGTGAAGGAAGTTTTTCAGATTATTTTGGTGATAAAGAAGTTCACACCATGAATAATGCGAAGAATAAAGTTATGAAAATTCCCGAAATCTACAAACTTTTATATATATGGTTTGGTTGGTTAATAGAAAAAGAGCCATTTTCGAGTAATGCTCATGAGTTTACCTTAAGTGACGAGTTCCAGAAATCCGCTATTGCATAAAGACAGATTCAGAAAATGGGGAGGGGCATGGTAGTATTTTCCATTAGAAATGGTGATAGGAAGGTGTACCAGAGCAGGGTTTGTCTATTTGGAGATACTGTATTGGGGTTCGAACACGATTTTCAATATGGATTCGATGAATTTGGGTCAGTCTAAATAATTATTCGGAGAATTTTCCAGTACTTTTCGTATGGCGGGTGTTTGGGGAACTTGGGGGGTAGTTTGATTGGAATGAATGGGGGACTTCATGGGTCAATCTTCCATGCTCCCATCCAAGACTTCAACCTGCAATCGAAGCCCGTTTTAGCAGCGTTTGCCGAACGGTTTACGTTGAACAGTTTTCCCATTCCACCTTTCTCGGAAGCCCAGGAAGCATTAGAAAGAGAATGGTGTACGCAGCATGTATTAAGCTCCCATTTTGGAGCTGTTTCCAATAGTCATATCACTTATATAAGGGTTAAGAGCATCCTTAGAGCAGGAAGATGGCGCTGAATAAGGAATACCTCTACGAGTGAGGACGAAAAAAGAAAATAAGTTTACTGGAAAAACTAATCAGAGGAACTAAAAAGAACTGTTCGTCTTGTAGACGTATTAGCTATGATTGGTTGGTGAGCTTGTTCATTAGTTGGGATTACTTGGGCAAGTCTATTTTACATTGAGCCTTTCTCAATTTTGCTCCAGAAGTAGATACTTAAGCGAGGTCTCATTATGTTTCTAACAGTTGAATTTTGTATTTAATTTTTAATTCTTAAATTGGCAAAAAAAACTTGATTTACTTTCGAATTCGTTAATTATTATTATTACTTTTTGGTTTTTGACCATTTTTCATTAGTTTTTTTTAGCGAATAATCTTTAAACTTGTCGAGCGACTACAAATATATATTTTCATTTTTTGTCTGTCTCTGTTGTTGTTTTAACCAAGCAACAATCTTTACTCTTTTACATTGGTTTCGCTTTCTGTTAGTAATAGTGCGGCATAGGCGAATTTAACGAGGGCACAAACAAGACCAAGTGGTCCTTCTGTTCTGCGCATGAAGTTGGCGAATGTCCAAGGTTTGGTGAGTAATGTGGACAGTGTGGTTCTCGCATGAAAGAGTGCGATGAAATAGTTCTTTAGTTCCCAAAATTTTGTTTTAATTGGATTGAGCTTCAGTAACCGCTTAGTCTTCTTCATTTGAGTTAGGCGGATCAGTTTTTTGTTTTTATATTGACAGTTAATGGCTCCAGTAGCGAAAATTAGAGAGAGGCCATCTATGATTGGTGGGGCTCTCTATTGGAGGGAAAAAGAATTTGAAAATAAGTGGAGAAAGGAGGTGCGTTCTGATGCCTCATCTATTGGAAAGAAAGATTGAGTAATGGTGGGCATAAAAAGTAGAAAAACTGGTTGCAGTACTTTGCCCCCTGAGTTTCAAACCCCGGGAATTCTGTAGAAAAGAGGAGTTCCTAAAATTAAGGAATGTTTCATATATTCGGAGGTAACTATAAAAAATTCTGTTGGCAAAGGCGATTGCTGTGCCTTTGTGATTTTGATTTAGAGTCTGATTAGTATTGTTCGTTGAAAGCTGGCGTTAGCAATTACTCTCTCCTGCTCATTTATGTAAAGCTGAACAGTAGCTTCTAAAACCTTCACTGTTCAAACTAACAGGTAAAGACGGTGACATTTTGAAAAAATAATGGAGAACACTGTTGGGAGAGTCTTTTTATTACAGTTCTGCAGTTATAGGGGTATTTTCACAATGAGTGTGGTGTGAAAAATAATTCTCCGCAGATTTTGAGGGCATTACTTCTTGCTGTCCCTCATACCTGTATTTTTTCGGGGGATGAGCCCAATACCGTGTGACATTTGAAGCAACGTCGTCGGGTCGAGGATAAACGTTAGCGAACACTGTATTTTCGAAACCCTATTTTTTACCTTTGAAGTACATGGATAAGGGGTGTTAAAGGTCAGTATAGTAAACCGTAGGGGTTTGGTTTGTCAGAGTTTCTCGGGCGATAATAGGGGGAATTCTAAATAAAATGTTTTGTGACGAGAAAAATTCTCTTCTCTGTTAGTGAGAGTTTCCAAAATTGACAGCTGGGTCTCAGTCTCTACTGAACGAGGACAAATAGTGCCTTTTATAGTGATGTTTTCTTTAATATAGTCATCAGTAGAAAAAATAATAGGAACTTCTCCAAGAGAGTTAAAGGATGATCAGATATGGAAAAACATTTGATTTCGCGGAATTAGCTAGACTTTTTTCGAAGAATCGGACCCATCCTCATCAATAGTGACTGAGAGTTCTTCAAATAAACTCATTAAGGTATTTTTTTCTTTCGAGTGCCTTACTATAGAGTAAAGGAAGTGAAGGAATGGTTTGTGCTCAGTAAGAGTTTTGGAAGAGTTAAGTTGGATCGCAATAATGTAATGACATCGGATGACATGCCTTGATGACATTCCTGGAGGTAGCGGTGCAGCGTATGTGAGTAACGAAGTAGTTACGACTATTTACGGGGGCACCTTTACGGGATCTTGCCACGCGGCCGTGATGGGGCACCTGAGGTGTTTTGTCAGTTCGATATTATATATACGAATACGAGTAGAATTTTTGAGCGTAAAGAACCTTCACAGTAGAGTATGTGAGAAGAAGAAGCAATTAGGTACCCCTAAGTCTAGAAAGTAGTAGGGACCCGTGGTATGGGCCAGGCTGGGAAACTGGCAAGATGTTCAGATAGCTCACTACTTTATTTTAATAGAACGTTTTTTCTCTTTTAAAGGACTTTCCATATAAGAATTTAACTCCACCCAAAGCTTCGTCACATGACCAAATGAGCACTATACAATACAAACTGAGACATAAAGCAAATAACAACATGCGAATTGGACTGGGAAGGGCCGGTGGGATAATCGTGTTTTCACTCCACAGAAAGCAGATTAATTCCTGTACTCAGGTCCACAGCAGTTCCACACGGGGGTCCGAGAACCACAAACAACATTTACCCGCCGACCTCACGGCATTGCGCGAATACCAAAAAATTGAGGACATTGCAATTTCGTTGCGTTGGATGTTTGGCATATTTATCTTGCAAAGGAGGGAAGAATTTGTCCTGTGGCAACCTCTCACAGCGCATTGTAAACTGTTTTAGTGGCGGCTTCCCACCCGGTGGTAACCAGCGCACCGAATTGCTCTATTTAAAGTCTTTTGACGGTCAATAGTTCCCGGGAGTTTTACGCCAACCAAAAGTGGCAGAAAAATAAGTCCGCCCTCCTCAGTGGTTTTTAGCCAGCCTCAGGTTTCCCTATCATTGCGGCCGGTCCACAGGTAAAGGTGACGACAGTAAATGACCGTGAGTTTTTTGTCAACAGCTAACCTCAATGCCGGGGGAGGAAGTGTGGGTTGAAAAACGTAACACCCGTGCAAGAGAAGAAGAACAACACAATTTTGAATAGCCAAGGGCTGTGTGGGGATTGGTGGCAGGCGTTAACCGTATGGAAATGCCACAAAAAAATTTAGGGAGCTTGAGGGTGGTGGTGAAACCAAAAAAAAAAAAAAAAAAAAAAACAAAACAAAAAACGCTGGCCTGACGAGACTCTCCTTAGGGACGTTTACGCGAGGCGGGAAGGGCGGGTGGTAATATTCCGTAATATGCCCAGCAATCACCAGAACCCCAACCACAACAAGGTGAGCGACCGACTATTAATAGTAATAATTTATTAATATTATATAATATATAAAATAATATATATATATACGAATTATTAGTATTATAATAGATTTTAAATTTTAGTATTACGTTATTGTAAATAGCAACTAATTTAATAATATTATATATAATATAACTATAATTACTAAAACCATAGCCCATAACTCTATTCTATGTTACTTTCAACCCTACTCCTTTTACCACCCAGAAATATCGTATTTTTCATAAATTCACTCTTTTCTTCTTTGCCTCTTAGATTTTTTTATCTTCTTTTCCAAAAAACCTCTCAGAATATCGCAGCCATGCATGTTGTTAAAGAGGCATTAATCATTTTATCTTCCATAGATAATTCATTGTACCCACACACATTATAATTAGAAAGGTTTATGGCACAAATATGTACTCCCACTCCACTCACCCAACTAAATTTTATTCTTCGAGCCACATGTTTCTAATTTTCTAACACTATAATGACCACGTTTATTTTCCTGGTTCATCCCCATTCGTTTCATAATTCCTTTCCACAAAAATAAAACCCCAACCATATACAAAATTGGGAATAAGCCAAGGGGCGACATCTGAAAGGAACACATAAGTCTGCCCCCTCTCACACGGCCTCAAATTTCAATTAATTAAACAAGTACTTTGACACCTAGATTATATTTATTTTATAGTTTTTTCTTACAGCAGCCGCTTTCACTATGTCTATATATGATTATTAGGTCCTATATATATAATATATATATATATATATAAATTAGATATATTAACATATCTAATAACGTATTCTATATTTGACCTATATATATATATTAATTTATCATATTATAGATATATCCATCATAGTATTTTTAGTCCATAATTATATAGTATAAATATATATATATAGCTTTATATATATACTATCATATATTTAATATTTATAAGGTGGGGATACTTTTTTCTATAATATATACCATCGCGTTAAAACGTAAAAACAACACAGAGGGAGGATAATGTCATTATTCTTTTTTCCAACCTAGGGTTGCATCCCCTGGGCCCACCCTTAATTTGGTAAGGGGCCAATGCACAATCGTTTTTGTGCCCCCTTGGGCTCTTATGATATATAATCAAATTTTAGCTCTTTATTAAACTGTAATTTTATATTATGCTTATAATTCTGAATCGCAATAAGTAATATATTAAGTAATATATTAAGAATATATTAAATAATTATATTCAGTAATTAATATATATAGATTTTTTATTTTTTTTATTATATATATTATTTCAATTATAATCATTTAATTAATTTAATCTTTCTATACGAGATAAATGTGCGTACTTAATTATACATATATATTATATACATATAGGTGTTAATATATAATAGTACAATATGAATATAAATATATATAACTAATATACGTATATAAAATATATATAACGCTAGTTAAGTATTATAATGTATATACTTAACTTATATCTTTATATATATATATATTATATATATTAGTAAATATTTTTAATACGATTTTATTAACAGAATAATGATAGCAAGTAAATTATTCATAGTAATAAAAGGATAAAACATTAAAAACCTCATTTACTTTTAATATTTAAGGCAATTGTATAGGGTATTTCATGAATCTATTAATAGATTGATTTAGGGTATGAGGTTTTATCACATTGGGAGTATGATTATCAGGTCCCCCCGCTCTAGGTTGAATATCAGTCTATGAATTTTCTTATATGCATAATGCATTTAGGAAAATTTGCTTAACTTCAAAATTTTATAAACCTGTAACTTACATAAGTAACCCTTTTACAATCTTAAAGTTTCTCAGTTTAATTTAATGAAAAATCTATTTAGCTAAAAATGAAATTAACTAAATGAGTTACTCCTAATGACAGTGAAAATATTACATAATCAGTAATATTTTTACTAATCAGTAAATTTTTAATGTTTAAAACCAATATTAAAAACCAGTAAAAAAAATAAGCAGAAAATTCATCCTTACACATTTAGCTCCAAATAAGAGTGCTTTCCAATTCAATTTATTGATGGTGGTTTTTGTAAATAAATTGTGCCAAAATTTCCACGTTATAAATTGTGCCTGAAAATCTACCTCCACAGTTTTAACTTCATCTGCCTAAAAAAAGAAAAAAAATTGCAATAAATATGTTAATTAAATCAAATTTTGAAAAATAAGAAATGGTTAAATGTTACAAGTGTGTTTAAGACAATCCGTCCCAAAAAACTTAACTACAACTATTATCTATAACTGCTATAAATAAAAGATTAATAAATTACAAAAGCCATTTAGCAACAAAAAATTCATTACAAACTACAATAGTAACATAACAATAAAGCTCATTACAAATTACATTCGGTTTCATACATTTAAATTTAAATTGATTCACCAATTGTTTTGTAAATTAAGTTAAAGATATACATAGTTATATGTACAATGACAGAGAAAGAGATGATATTTACATTATTAAGTGAGCCTTGTGTATAACATAGTTTACACTGCTAAATATAAAAATATTTAATAAGGAAGTAAAAGTCATCTAAGTACATCAATATCACAACTAAGAACATTAAAGCAAATCAATCATTCACTGAATTCTGGTTAACTTTATGTCAGCAATGAATTAGCACTAATGTAATACTTACATGTATTCGTAGGGGATATCCTTCTTTTACATTCTTTAAAGCACAACTTGTTAGCATGTTATGTGTAATTAACTTCATATTTCTTATATTTTTAATAGTATTTACTCTGTTATGAAGTATATTAGGTAATCTAAGAAGTGTCTTCATAAAATTAGCTCCAAATACAGATTTTATTTGAGTATTCCTGAAACATAAAACATAAATGAAAATGACTTAAATGTTGTTTCTTATAAGTTAATGTGACTCCCTTCCATTATAAGATGTATCCTTTCTATTCTCATGGTAGCCCTTTATATAATACTAATATTGCATGTTGACACATGATGAGTTTCAGCTTGAACTAAGAAAATGTTTGTATAACCTATCCTGCATGGATAACTTAGGATACTCTTCAGCTTTTGAAAGTGATATTATCCTCGCTTTTCATAAATCACATGTAATATTAAACAATTATAGGTTCAATTTACAACAATTTTATAGTAATTCACCAGAGTTTAAAAAATTAAATGATAGTGAATTGGATAATAACAGTAATGTAGATGAGATTATAAATAGTCATTTAAAGCTATCTGAGATATTATGGGATGCTGATAATGATGTCATATATAACAAAAACAATGAAATGAATCCCAAAGCAAACACTTAAGAGTATTTTATCTACCATAAATGGTCTATTTGACCCACTAAATATTGGGCTTCCTGAAAAGAACAGAGATAAATTATTTTTACATAAATTGCAAATTAATAAAAAATCGGCAAAATTAAGAGAATATAAAAATATT
>JABUQX010126336.1:20000-32500 GCA_015478945.1 Trachelipus rathkii
TTAGTGGCATAAGCTTCTGGAATTATATATATATACATATATATATATATATATATAAATATTAATATATATATATATATATATATATATTAATATATATTATATATATATATATATATATATTATATTATATATATATATATATGGACCATTATAAGGGTTGACTCGTTAATTTAGGTTAGTTAATTTGGGTAAGTTTGTTAGGTTAGGTTAGTTTAGGTTTAGGTTCCCAAAATTTAATTTATTTACCCTAAAATTAAAAATACCGATACATTAATTATTGATTCTCGCTCCTGAGTCAAACTCTTATAAATAGCCTATATATATATATATATATATATATAATATATATATATATCATATTATATATATATATATATATGTATATAATATATATATTATATATATATATATATTATATATAATATATTATATTATAAAATTTAATGTCATTACCCCTAAAATTATTAAATAACGATACATAATATTGATTTTTGCTAAATTTTTAAGTAACACAAAAAAAATGCCTATATATATATAATATTAAATATATATATATATATAATATATATATATATATATATATATATTATATATATATATTATATATATTAATAAAAAAATATATATATATATTATAATAAGTATATATATATACGGTCAAATGGGGGAAAACTGGTTTTCGGTGGGTAAAACGGGTAAGTTTTGAAAATGTGCTATATTTTTCATAATGGCAACCGTTATGAAATTGGGGAAAGTTTTTTTTGTTAGATAAAAGACTATATTTTAATATTATTTCAAAATTAAATCCAATAAATTAGAGGTTCAGTTCAAAAAAAATTCCCCCATTTGGAAAAAATTTTTTTTTGAAAAATTGCAAAAAAATGCTAAGGTCTGTACAATCTCTAAGACTGAAGAGATCATCATTTCGCCATTAATCAGCAAATGTAGAAAGTTGTAAAATTAGAGTTTTCCATGTATGTAATTGCATTTAGTGATATTATTTTTTAAGTTCCTCTATTCATTTTTTTTTGGGGTAAAATGGGTAAGGGTAAAACTGGTGAACCGTGTAAAACTGGTAACTTATATTTACTATATTTTCAATGTATATAAATAAATTTTTTTTTTTTAGTTTTTAATATTATTTTCCCTTTATTATATAAGTATAAATACCTAGGTAGGTTAATATAATTAATATAATGTATTAATATATTATATTTTGATAATTATGTAAGTAAAAAAAATAGGCCAAACTTTACTTTATAGTACGGGCCAATTATCTCGAGACCTACGAATATACAAGAAAACCAAATTACAATATTTGGAATCAGCGTATAAAGCTTATTACAGGAATGTTGTTAAAAAAAATAATAATAAAATTTTTTTTTTTTTATTTAATTTTTTTTTTTTTTTTTTTTTCTTTCTTTCTTTACAACATTGAACACGAATAAGCTTTACGACGCTGATTCTATAGTAATTGGTTTCTTGAAGTATGTAAGTTTTCGAGATATCCGGCGTACAGTAATGTAAAGTTTTACCAAAAAAATAATGATGCTCAGTAATGCTAGTGAAGTTTTAAGTTTTACATGTTTTTTTTTTACCCAAAATTTATTTTTTTACACGTTTAATACTTGTATTATATTTTTATGTAATTAAATTAGTAAGTCAACAAACGTACGAGCAATAAAAATTAAATTAACCTACTTAAATCTATCGCACATTCACTGGTTGTATCATAATAAAGAAATATAAACACTGAATTTTTCAAAAAATTTCTGATAATAGTTTTGTTTTCAAAATTTTTGATCTTGAGAATTCTTTATTTAACTAACACATAAGAAAGGATCAAATTAGAAGAACTTTAAGTTATGGTAACATGAACTTTTGATTTTTCAAAATGACTTGACAAAAAAAAAAAGCCCTAATTTTTACCCGTTTTCCCCCATTTGACGTATATATATATATATATTATATATATATATATATATAATATATATATATATATATATTATATTATATCATATATAATATTATATATAATAATATATATATATAATTAAATAGGCTTGGGTTTCAAGTCTTTTTGTGAAGTAGCAAGTTACGAAATACGTTCAGAATTGTTTCAAAGTACACAACAGCAGAGTTTCAGATATTCTCAAGTACAAGTACATGTAAATCAAGTACAAGTACTTTATGAAACTTGCATTATATTATATATATATATATATAGTATATATTATATATATAATATATATATATATATTATAATATATATATTATATATATTATTATATATATTATTAATTATATATATATATATATATTATATATATATATATATATATATATATATATATATATATATATATATGACATACTTCAGCATCTGGCGGGGTGAATTGGGGCAGTCAATTTCTTGGGGTGAATGGGGACACTAAATATGAAAAGAAAAAAAAAAAAAAAATTTCTCATTCAATAGCCATGCGGTAGTACTACAAGTTTTATTTAGATTAACTTTAATTCTAGAGAGTTTTTATATTTGAAAAAAATTATAATGTATTAAGGGAGGAAATTTTCTTAAATAGAATTTCACTTTTGAAAGTGTGAGTTCTTCTTAACTTTGTTATAAAATGAAAAGTTATGGATGGATTTTAATTATTTTTTCAGTGTACACAGTTGAGTATGTTAGCTCTAAACTGACAAAGTACTGGTAAATCTTTGTTTCAAACAGTACATAATGATTAAATCACAGGGCCTAACTTGTCCCTATTCACCCAACATAAAAATCATGATCAGGTGAATTGGGACACCATTGTTATTCTTATTTAATGTATTATTATTGACATTTTTATTACCTATAGCTAATTTTAATATAATAAACAGTCACCTATATATATTAAGAAAAATTAAAATAAATTAAATTTACCTGAAAAATATAAATTACAAGAGGTGTCCCTATTCACCCCCCAAATGGGATGAATAGGTATGCCACATTTTAAATCTTATTTTATGTATTACTATTGACATTTTTAATACTTATGACTAATTTGAATAAACAATTACCATCAGGCAGGGTGAATTGAGACAGTAAAATTAATCATGAAATTGAATCAGTGTGGGTAGATATCCTTATATACAATAAATCATATAGAATAGGGGGCATTTTTATACGCCTCCTGGGCCAGAGTCCAGAATTAGGATGCTGAAATGGTGAAAGAAATTGAGACACATGCCAACAGGTAGATGAAACAAGGTATAGTCCATGAGATGGGTGATTTTAAATTTTTCTGGCAATCTCATGTGGATTTCCTTGTTCTAATATGGACCCATAGTAGTTCTGCATTCAATAAACTTGTAATACTAGATAACTTTTGACACCAGCATGGTCAGAACCAAAAGACTAACGATGGCACTATTAGATTAATATAAAACCTAATGATGAAAGTATGGTGAATGAGAGATTAGAAGTTGAGGAGAATTTAGGACTTAGTGACCAATAATATAATTGATTTGACATGAATGTGATATATATCTGGCCCAAGTTACACATTAATAATAAGGAAAAGATCTTAGATTTCCATGAAGGCGATTTTACCAAATTTCAAGACATGCTTAGTATAACTGAATGGGGATAAAGAGTTAAAGACCAAAAACTGTTTTAATCATTTAAGGAAACATTTTAAACAATTTTAATGAATATTCAGTCAATAATATTTTAAAGATAGACCCATTAGGTTGGTGAAGAGAAAACCTATTTGGTGGAATAGAGAGAAAAGAAAAAATGATGAAAAGTGTAGATGTTCTAAAATATTTAAGGGTGGTTAATAGGGGAAGATGATTTAGAAAATTATATGAAAAATAGGAAATAAACTTAACCAGTCAATAAAAAGGCAAGAGAGAGGCAGAAATTATTTGAGCAAGAAATAGTAATAGCAAAGTGAAAAAGTTATTTTGTTGGTTTATAAATTTAAAAGAGAGAATAGGGCAAAATGGTCCAATTAAAATTGATGAAAATCTAGTGAGTTCAGATAACGAGTTGGTCAACATTTTCAATGCTTATTTTTCTTCAGTTTTTACAGAGGAAAGATTAGATAATAGTTTGGAGACTAATATGTTCTTGGTATCATGTAAACAAATAGACTTACAAAATTTGAATTTGATGTAAAAGATATTAAACCTTTATTAGATCTCTTACCCCCAAACGTAAAGCTGCAGGCCCTGATGGTATATATGGGTAGAATTCTGAATAAGGGTAGTACCAGCATGGCAAAGGCACTGTATTTGATTTTAAGCGATCTATAACACTTTGGTCGAGGTACCAGACTGACTGGAAAATCAGCATATGTTTGTGCCTCTTTATAAGAAAAGGTGAGTAAGGAGATTTGGGAAATTATCAGGCCAGTTAAGCTTAACATCTCTCGTTGTAAAGGTTCTGGAAAAGTTACTGAAAAGGTCATATCAGAGAAATATTTAGAAGATAACAAGGTTATTGTACGACTCCAGCACGGGTTCAGAAAGGGTAGGTCATGTCAGACAA
This sequence comes from Trachelipus rathkii, assembly GCA_015478945.1. Classification (NCBI taxonomy): domain Eukaryota; kingdom Metazoa; phylum Arthropoda; class Malacostraca; order Isopoda; family Trachelipodidae; genus Trachelipus; species Trachelipus rathkii. The sequence continues at coordinate 24,538 of JABUQX010126336.1, forward strand.
ACCTTTTAGAATTTATGGAATACATTACTGACTTGCATTGAGCGAGGAGATCCAGTTGATATTGTATATTTAGACGTTAGGTAAAGCTTTTGATAGGTTCCCCACCATAAGGCTGATTAGAAAACGTTATTGCAAATGTGGGATAGGTGAGTGGTACATGGTTGGATTAAAAGAGTGGTTGCGAAATAGAAAACAGTGTGTAACAAACTAAATGGGAATAAATCAACTCATGGGAAATATGAAGAGTGGTGTCCACAGGGTTCAGTTGCTGTGGGCCACTATTTTTCCTCATATATATAAATGATTTAGACCAGGCACAAAATGCAAGGTTTCTAGTTTGCAGATGATACAAAGTGGCCCACCTCAGTTAGGAATAGTGAAGGATTCATAAAGATTCAAAAATGATCTTGATACACTTCTTGGGTGGGCAGATAGTGGCTAAAATGAATTTTTTAATTAGTTTATTTGTTGTAAGGTTCTTCACCTAGGTTCTCAAATAAATTTTACTACGATATGAATGGGATTGGCTTGAGTCTGTGGACCAGAAAAAAGATTTAGGTGTGATTATAAGCAGAAATTTGAAAAGTAAGCTAATCCAGTGTTTGGAAGCTACGAATAAAGCTAATAAGATTGCTGGGCATAATAAATCGAATGTTGTTTACAAGAGCAAGGAAGTAATAAGGTAAACTGTATAATGCTATGTTAGGCCAGTAATTGAGTTCTGTGCACAAGTTTGGGCCCCTTATTTTTAAGGAAAGACATATGCTAGAGAGAGTGCAACCGTAGAGAACACAGGATGATCTTGGGTTTGAGGGTAAGAGCTATGCTGGAAGAGGCCTGAAGGAGTTGGAATGTTTTCTGTAGAAAGCGATTTCTCAGAGGGGCACATGCTACAAGTCCTACAAAAATATTTTTACATCTATTGAATAATACAGAGACGAATAAGGAGGGTTTTTCATATAAGAACATGGACAGGTGCCAGGGGGCATAATAAGAAAATTAAGAAGAAAAGCCATGCCCTCTTGATATAAGAAAAGCATGCATTCAAGTAATAGGGTTGTTAAAATTTTGGAATGGTTTCCAGAAGGAGGTTGTTGAGTGTGGAAATCCGATTGCAACATTTAAGAAAGGGTTAGATTCGTTTATGGATGGGTTGGAACATATAATATATTGACGAAGCCAAATTTGGCGGGTTTTTTTTATTTGTGATATAGTTATAGTTAGTTGGCATGTGTGACCATAACTTAGTTATAATGGCCATGTTGGATGGTTGGGTATCATATTATATTCATTAGTTTTGACTAAGCCAAATTGGTGGATTTGTAGTTAACAACAAAAATTGACAAGCCTAGGGTGCTTTGTGGATTTGCATGAGCCAGTTTTTTGGTTAGTGGGTTTGACTGGGACAGTCTCGACCGATAAGGCCCATGTGCTTTTTACTGTCTCTATTCTTAATGTTTCTTAATGTACGTAAATTTGGCTCATTCAACAGCTACATGGTAGTACTACTATAGTCATAATGGGTGATTTTAATTTTCCTGGCATTCAATGGGATTCCTTGTCTAATACGGACCATAGTAGTTCATATTTATTAATTGTATTCTAGTGAGCCATTGGAAGTCAGATGGTCCATCGAACCTACAAGACACGATGCACTATCAGACTTAATATTAACTAACGATGAAAGTATGCTGGATGAGGTTAGAGTTGTAAGGGAGAAATTTAGGACTCATTTACCTTAATATAATTAGATTAACTACCATTGTGCTTTCTGCGCCAGCCAATGCAGTTTAATAAGGAAAGATCTTAGATTCCGAAATGGTGATTTTACCAAGAGACATGGTCTTAGTATAATTGACTGGGGATAAAGAGTTTAAAGACCAAAACTGTTTTATCATGCAGGAACATTTTAAGCAAATTTTAATGAATATTCAGTCAGTATGTTTTAAAGATAAACCCATTAGGGTGGCGAAGAGAAAACCTGTTTGGTGGAATAGAGAGATAAGAGAGAAAATCAACAAAAAGTGCAGATGTTTTAAAATATTCAAGGGTAGTAATAGGGAAGATGATTTAGAAAAAAATAGAAATGAACTAACCAGTCAATAAGAAAGGCAAAAATTAATTTAGCAAGGAATAGTAATAAGAACCTGAAAGTTTTTTTTTTTTGCTTTTATAAATTTAAAAGCAACAATAGGACAATTGGTCCAATTAAACTTGATGAAAATTTAGTGAGTTCAGATTAGGAATTGGTCACATTTTAATGCTTATTTTCGCTTCAGTGTTTACTGAGGAAAGATTAGATAATAGTTTTTGTGTAATAGTTCTTGTATGCATGTAACAAATGACTTACAGAATTTGAATTTGACTAAAAGATATTAAACGTTTATTAGCCAAATTGATCCAGGTAAAGCTGCAGGGCATGATGGGATATATGTTAGAAGAATTATGAAGGAGGGTAGTACCAGCATTGCAAATGCACTATATCTGATTTTTAAGCAATTTATAAATTTGGTGTGAGGTACAGATGACTGGAAAACAGCATTTGTTGTGCTATCTTTAAGAAGGTAGTAAAGAAGATTTTGGAAATTATAGGCCAGTTATTAACATCTCTGGTTGTCAAGGTTCTGGAAAAGTTACTAAAAATGTCATATAGAGAAATATTTAGAAGATAACAAGGTATGTATGACTCCCCGAACGGTTTCAGAAAGGGTAAGGTCATGTCAGACAACTTTTAGAATTAATGGAATACATTACTGCCTGCATTGACCGAGGAGATCCAGTTGATATTGTAATATTTGAATTTAGTATAGCTTTTGATAAGGTTCCCCACATAAGGCTGATTGACAAAAGTTATTGCACTGTGGTATAGGTGGAGTGGTGGTACATGGTTGGATTAAGAAGTGGTTGCGAAATGAAACAGGTGTCACAACTAATGGGATAAATCATCAATGGGAAATAGGTGAAGAGTGGTGTCCACAGGGTTCAGTCTGGGGCCACTATTGTTCCTCATATATTATAAATGATTTAGACCAGGACTTAAATTGCAGGTTTCTAAGTTTGCAGATGAAACTAAAGTGGCCACCTCATTAGGAATAGTGAAGGATGCATGCATAAAGATTCAAAATGATCTCGATAAACTTCTTGGCTGGGCAGATAAGTGGCAAATGAATTTTTAATAGTAAAAAGTGTAAGGTTCTTTCACTAGGTTACTCAAATAAAAGTTTTAACTACGATATGAATGGGAGTGTGCTTGACTGTGGAGCCAAGAACAAGTTTAGGCTGTGATCTAATAAGCTAGTAATTTGAATGTAGCTATCAATGTTTGAAGCTAGAAATAAAGCTAATAGATGCTGGGCAATATAAATCGCAATGTTGTTTACAAGAGCAAGGAAGTAATAAGTAATCTGTATAATAGCTATTAGGCCAGTAATAAAGAATATTGTGCACACGTTTGGGCCCCTTATTTAAAGAAAGGATTATGATATGCTAGAGAGAGTGCAACGTAGAGGCAACAAGGGAATGATTTCTGGGTTTTGAGGGTAAGAGCTAATGAGGAGAGGCTGAAGAGTTAGGAATGTTTTCTGTAGAAAAGGCCGATTTCTCAGGGGGACATGATACAATCTAAACAAAATATTTACAATCTATTGATAATATAGAGCAATAAATTTTTCAATAGTAGAGAACATGGGACAGGTGACCAGGGGCATAATAAGAAAATTTAAGAAGAAAGCATGCCATCTTGATATAGAAAGCATGCATTCAGATAGGGTTGTTATATTTTGGAATAGTCTGCCAGAAGAGGTTTGTTGAGGTGACTCGATTCACATTTAAGAAACGGTTAGTCGTTTATGGATGGGCTTGGGTAATCAATATAATCTTTGACAAAGCCAAGATTGCGGGTTTTTAGTTATAGCAAGTTATTGTTAGATGGCATGTGTGACAATAACTTTAGTTATTAATGCATGTGGATGGTTTGGGTATCATATTTAATATACTCATCTAGTTTTTAAGCCAATTGGTGGATTTGTAGTTACAACAAAATTGACAAGCCTAGGGTGCTTTGTGGATTTGCATGAGCATGTTTTGGGTAGTGGGTTGACTTGGGCAACAGTCTCGATAGGCCCATGTGCTTTTTACTGTCTTTATATTCCTAATGTTCCTAATGTTAAGTTTTATTTAGATGATCTTTAATTTAGAGAGTTTTTATACTTTTTAAAACAAAATTATAATGTATTAGGGAGGAAATTTCCTTAAATAGAATTTCACTTTTTGAAAAATATAAATTTTTCTTAACTTTGTTAGAAAATGAAAAGTTGTGATGGATTTTAATTATTTTTTCAGTGTATACCAGTTTGAGTAATTGTTAGCTTTAAACTGGCAGAGTAAATCTTTGTTTCAAACAGTGCATAGTGGTTAATCACCAGCTAACTGTCCCTATTCACCCCATATAAAAATCATGATGGGGTTGCAAGGGTTTTTGCCATTGTTATTGTTATTTTAATGAGAATTGTCATTATTATTTTTTCATTTACCATTTTAGTTACCTATATTAAGTAGAAATTAAAATAAATTTATACACAAAATATGAATTCGAGAAGTGTTCCCTTCACCCAAATGGGTGAATAAGGACACATGATTTTAATTCTTGTTTATGTATCATATTGACATTTTTATTAATACTTATTGCTAATTTTAAAATAATAACAATTAAGCTCCTATATTAAGTAAAATTTAAAATAAAAATTAATTTTATACACAAAATGAATTAAAATATGGTCTCCCTATTCACCCATCAAGGAAAGTCTGAATGAGCTTCATTTAAAACTTATTTAACTATTATTATTAGGATTACAATTTATTTGTGTGCTTAAGACCTACTATAGGCCATGATTTTCACATTTTGAAAATCAAAACAGTTCATATTAAAAAGAAGAGACAATTCTATTGAGATCTTAAAACATCTAACCAATTCAATTCATTTTGAAACATTAAAATAATTAATTTATTAGACATATTTAATTAACAGTTCATCTCATTTTGAGAAACTAAAACGATTAAGCTTGAATGAGCCTCATTCTAAACTTTTAATTTAACTATTTTATTTAAAATTACATTACTATATATTTGTATGCTTATGACCTACTATACCCATGATTTTCAGAAAAAAAAAATTCTAAAAAGTGCATTTGGGAAATGGAGGGAGACAAGTTTTACTTAAAGTATCCCAATTCACCCTCCTGACTTCTATATTCGGTAAATGGAAATTGTTTTATTAATTATATATAGCATCGGGGCGGGATGATATGGACACTTTAGGTATAATTTTGTCTCCCGACTTTCCCTAATGCATTTTTTGGAATTTTTTTTTTCTGAAATTCAAGGCCATATAGTAGGTAATAAGCACTCAAAGAAATAATAATGTAATTCTAATAAAAGTTTTATTAAAGTTTTAATAAAGCTCATTCAGCCTGACCTTGGAGAGGTGAAATCGACCACCAATTGAGGGGGTGAATCGGACCATTGTTTTTCGTATTTTCTTTTATATATAATTCAATTTTATATTTTAATTTTACTTAATATAAAATTTGTTTATATATTAAAATTAGTAATAAGTAAATAAAGATCACATAATAAGAAACAAAAAATAAGAATAAAATATAATGTGGTCCGATTCACCCCTCTCTGCTCAAAAATTTTGACACTTTTTGGAATTCGTATTTTTTATATAAATTTCATTTTTTAACTTTTACTTAATATAAGTAACTATTTATTATATTAAATTAATTAATCATAAATAAATAATATATAATACGTAAAATACGAAAAAAATGGTGGTCCGAGTCACCCTCCATCAATTTTTACGGCTGGGTGAATCGGACAAGTTAGGCCCTGAATTTGCCACTAATACTGTTTTGTCAAACAAAAATTTACTTTGCCAGTGTAAAAGCAAACATACTTGAGTGTATACACTGAAAACATAATTAAAATCCATCCACAATTTTCATTTTTATAACAAAGTTAAAAACTCACATTTTTCAAAGTGAAATTCTATTATTATTGGATTTTTCTGTACCCTAAATTTATTACTATTTTTTAAAAATATAAAAACTTTCTAGAATTAAAGATGATCTAAATAAAACTTGTTGTACTACCGCGTGGCTTTTAAATGAGCAAAAAAAAAATTTTTTTTATTATTATTATTTTTTATTTTATTTAGAGTGGACCAAATCACCCCTCTAAAAAAGCCGGGCCCGGTCACCCCGCCCGATGCTATATGAAATAATAATATCAATACGTAAGAAAATTATATAAATTAAAAATACCAAAAGTATTTGTAAGTACTTTGCAATTTTTTCAGGTACAAGTACACTGGGTTTTAGATACTGCAAGTACAAGTACTCCAAAAAATATACTCAAGTACAAGAACAAATATTTAATTTATCTATTTTCATAGCGTTATATTCATTTTTTTATTGTATTTACATAAAAAATTTATATTTGCAAAATTTTTTAAAGATAGCTTTTTAAATTATAGTTTTGTAATATATCTGCTTTTATAATATATCTGCTTCTCGATTTCTAATATAGCCTACTCCTTTAAGTGCAAGAAAATGGTGTTCTACTTAGTCAGAGTATAAGAAAAGCCTATGGAATTTTTCTAAACTTTGAAAGGCTGTAACTTTTTTTTCCTAAAGACCACCCATTTTTATTTTGCGTTTTATACTTTGTTACTATTTTTTTTAGTCTATACGGTGATTTTTATAAAAATCATCTGCCTTACTATTACCAAGATTCATTTATGAGTGCAGTTGCTCTTGAGGCTTTTGTAAATATACATTAACCATCCCTACTCTGCATGACGGTTATAGGTTATAACCTCAGTGGAACCGAATGCATGAGACTGAGCAATGATACTTCCGTCACCTCAGCCCTCTCTCCCACCACCCTCTTCACCCCTTTGGGTGCAGGTCGAGACAAAACTATCCTGGACACCAGCAACACTACCACTCAGTGATGGCTCCTCCATCAGCTCATCAGAGAAGAACGCATTCTCCACCATCAGGTAAAAACGGAAGGCCTAGGCCATGAAGACCAGCCTTACAAAGAAAAAATAATTAAATAAATAAAGTAAATGAACAGAATTTACGCACCCCCAAAAAAGGAAATGGAAAGAAAAAACTCAAGGATTACTACACTAAAAAAAAAAAAAATTAACGTAGCTGTAAGTGGTAAAAACTTCACTAGGTTCCGGCGATTGGCACAACAAACAGGCCTTTCATTGTGCTGAACCTCTAGCTCCCGTAACACACTTTTTTTGATAAATTTACCGTGCTCCTCATTGAGGTGGATCTTCTTGCTTGTTTTTCTTTTCTTTTTTTGAGAGAGAGGAGCTCACCAACGAATAGCATATGCTGTCCCTTCTGCCCTTCAGGCTATCACGAGTTCAAGGCAAGTGAACCACCTGCAACGAGAGCCCGTACTCTCTTCTAGCTTGTATTACCATGGTATTACCAGATTGTGGTATTACCCCACCCGCGCACTTTAATTTTGAAGATAGGCCCATGTGGCTTTTTACTGTCTCTATATTCTTTAAGCCCGACTGCAGCCCGTTTGCAAAATCGACTCAGAAACGCTTCGAATTGAAAAAAATTACATTAACCAATCAGAGAACAGGAAATTTGAAGTGCATCCAGCAAACCGGCCGAATGCGCCCGTCGGATCAGCTGACAATTGTAAACAATGCCAGAGCTCTATCCGTTCGGTCCTACATTTTTTGGTTTTTACTTTAAAAAATGTTTAATATTTTTATAAATTGGAATTTATTTCAGGTAGAGATAGAAAGGAGGAGAAGAAAGTGTGTAAATTTGTAAAGATAATACTTGACTTATTGGTAATTCCACTCTTCTTTAAGAAATAAAATCATCTCTCTTCTCTCTCTCTCTCTCTCTCTCTCTCTCTCTTC
>JABUQX010126336.1:35000-36054 GCA_015478945.1 Trachelipus rathkii
CTATTAAAATATCACTAGCTATTAAAATAATATACTCTTGTACTTATATGTATCTAATTTATGAAATGGATACGATTATATTAGTCCTTAGCACAAAAGTTAACTAAAATATTCAAAAATCTTTTGAGTAAAAAATAACGTACCATGTTTTGTAAAAAGATTTGTTAGTAAACAAAATAATTCATCCCCACGCCTGCCGTTTAACTAATTCAAATTCGAGGAATGTAACAACTGGGCGCCTGACTGTGACGTTTACATGACGTAGAAGTGCGCAAAACGGGGCTCTGAAAACGATGCATGTGCGCAAGTGCCCGTCCGGGCTGCAGTCGGCTTCTGGGAAACGCAGCTAAGCTTGGCGTTTTCAGAAGCATTTAGCTAACCCTAAAAACGTTACTACCTAAAAAAAAAAAAATTAACGTAGCTGTAAGTGTAAAACTTCACGTAGGTTCCGGCGATTGCCAAACAACAAACAGGCCTTTGTTCATGTGCTGAACCATCTAGCTCCGTAACACACCTTTTTTTGAATAAATTTACCGTGCTCCTCATTGAGTGGATCTTCTTGCTTGTTTTTCTTTTCTTTTTTTGAGAGAGAGGAGCTCACCAACGAATAGCATATGCTGTCCCTTCTGCCCTTCAGGCTATCTACGCAGTTCAAGGCAAGTAAACCACCTGCAAGCGAGAGCCGTACTCTCTTCTATGCTTTGTATTACCATGGTATTACCAGATTGTGGTATTACCCCACCCGCGCACTTTAATTTAATGGAATAGGCCCATGTGGCTTTTTAACTGTCTCTATATTCTTTAAGCCCGACTGAGCCCGGTTGCAAAATCGACTCAGAAACGCTTCGAATTGAAAAAAATTACATTAACCAATCAGAGAACAGGAATTTGTAGGGGACCCAGAAACGGCCGAGCGCGCCCGTCGTTCCAGCTGACAATTGTAAACAACTCTTATACTTACGTTCGGTCTACATTTTTTGGTTTTTTATTTAAAAAATGTTTAATATTTTATAATTGGAAATTTTATTTCAGGTAGAGATAGGAAAGAGAGGAG
>JABUQX010126337.1:5000-15000 GCA_015478945.1 Trachelipus rathkii
AAGGTAACTAACAAGGCTCAAAACATATCAGTCGCACTTTCAAACATATCTCCAACATGACAATGCTTATTTTAACATTAACATAGTAAGTATTTAACAAAGAAAAATTAGCATAACCTACCTAACCTGCTGCATAATACCTAATGGGTAAAGACAAACAAAGTAAAGTTTTTACTCTCTGTAAAGCTAAACTATGAACATAACGTACTTAAGCACACAACAACCAGACGAAATAAACAGCTACCATTAACAACTTAGTCAATAAAGCGAACATATGCGGGATTTTACATTAACATAGTAATATTTACCAAAAATTTATCATAACCGTACCTAACCATCATAATACCTAACGAGTAAGGACGAACAAAGTAAAGTTTTTAGACTTACCTCTTTTTAGACTCCGTCCCCATTTCAGAAAATACCAACTCTAAACATGGAAAATGATTTTATGATTTAACCATTTGCATAAAGTGATGCAATACTTATTATATTTAACCCTCAGGCTGGAATTAGGGACCGACCGGGGCGGGAATTTTGCCGGGGCCGGGGCCGGGGCCGGGGCTGCTCTAATTTAGCCGGGGCCGGGGCCGGGGCCGGGGCCGGGGTTAGCTAAAATTAGAAATGTAAGTCAAAAACACTGAAAGTCTTAAAACTTAGGATGAAAATTAAATATAATTTCAATTAATTAATAATTTTAATTATAAAAAAGGAATACATTTAATTAATTCATTTAAATAAATATTTTCAGAAGAATTTTTTTAGAAAATAATTGATTTTCTAGAAGAAAAAATTGTATTATATATATATATAAATAATATATAATATATATATTATATATATATATATATATCATATATAGTATATATATATATATATATAATAGTATAATATATATTAATATATATATATATTATATATATATATATATATATATATATATATATATATATATATATATATATAATAATATATATATATATATATATTTAGGAACTACTTTGTCGTAGTGATATATTTATTTACAGAGGAAGCCCCTTGGATTCTTTTTTAGTATTATGCTTTACTGTCACTTCATTTTATTAACTAAATGTACAACAAAATAAAAGCCTTGTTAAAGGACCACTTTTTTTTTATGAATAAATATTTAAAAAGGAAAAGCTAATTTTCGTGCCGACAAGCGAGACCTCTTCAGGCTAAGGATGGATTTCTTTCTTGATCTTCCTCAGTTAAGTGTGTTTCAGTTGATCTGCTATTTCTTCATGGTGTTGTTGAAATATTTTGATGTTTTCAGATATTCATTTTGTATAAAATCTATCTTACCTTCACCGGGATGCTTATTGTAGTTGTTACTATTATAAATGCAAAAGGATTCCATGATTTTGCGATGGTTCGTGTGATTGATATTTCTGATCTTCTTTATATTGTTGATATTGATAGAGTGGCCTGTGTTACGCCTATGACTTGTTAAAGCTGAATTTATGCTGTCCTTGTGCAGGTCATCTGTATGTTGATTTTTTCTTCTTTGCAAATCTTTGGTTTCACCTATATATGTTTTATTGCAAGTATTGCAGGGGATGTGATATATACAGCTTTGGGGGAGATTTTCTTTTCGTTTTGGGGGTTTGAGAATGTTTTTTTAAGGTGATGTTATTTGATGGAATGAGGGTAATATTTTTTGGTAATATTTGTTTTAACGAATATAATGGTAATTGAGGAATTGGTAAAAAGGTGTTGCTATTTTTCGGGTGAAAGGTGCTATAGTACCTCTTTTTTGCTTTGTTAAATGCTTTTGTGATGAAAAACTCAGGAAAGTAAAGTGATTTGAAAGTATTGTGGATGTATTTAGTTTCTTGTGCTAGAAGAGGGGGAGAGCATATACGAAAGGCACGGAGAAATAGAGATAACAGAACAGCTAATTTTGTGTTTGGGGAATGATTAGATAGCCAATGTATATATTTTAGTGCGAATGTTGGTTTTCTATATATAGTAAAATTGCAAGAAATTGTTATTCCATGTGATTAAGGTATGCGAAGGAAGGGGAGAGTTGTTGGTAGGCAATTTCCTATAGTATACTGGAACTGAAGGATGAATAGAGTTTATATAGTTAGGAACATCAATTAGGGGTGGTGTTTGTGAGGAGGGAGACAAAAAATGCCATCTACAATATCTAATCCAATAAACTATTGTTTAATAAAGGGTGGGGTAAAATATGATAAAATTCTGTTAGTTCCATATATATGTTACTGAGTATGGAAGACAGTGGGGATCCCATACTCAAGCCGAAAGTTTGTTTGTAATATTTGCCATTAAAATGAAAGAAGTTATGTTGTAATGAGAGATTGGCCTTCCCGTTTCATATATTAAAACAGCTCATTAATCTCGCATTACAACATAACTTCTTTCATTTTAATGGCAAATATTACAAACAAACTTTCGGCCTGAGTATGGGATCCCCACTGTCTCCCATACTCAGTAACATATATATGGAACTAACAGAATTTTATCATATTTTACCCCACCCTTTATTAAACAATAGTTTATGGATTAGATATGTAGATGACATTTTTGTCTCCCTCCCTCACAACACCAACCTAATGATGTCCTAAACTATATTAACTCTATTCATCCTTCAGTTCAGTATACGATAGAAATGCCTTCCAACAGCTCTATCCCCTTCCTCGATACCTTAATCACATGGAATAACATCACTGCAATTTACTATATATGAAAACAACATTCGCAACCAAACTATATACATTGGCTATCTAATCATTCCCCAAACACAAAATTAGCTGTTCTGTCATCTCTATTTCTCCGTGCCTTTCGTATATGCTCTCCCCCTCTTCTAGCACAAGAAACTAAATACATCCACAATACTTTCAAATCACTTTACTATCCTGAGTTTTTCACCACAAAAGCATTTAACAAAGCAAAAAAGAGGTACTATAGCACCTTTCCCCCGAAAAATAGCAACACATCCTTTTTACCAATTCCTCAATTACCATTATATTCTTTAAAACAAATAATACCAAAAAATATTACCCTCATTCCTTCAAATAACATCACCTTAAAAACCATTCTCAAACCCCAAAACGAAAAAAGAAAATCCTCCCCTCAAAGCGTAATTATCACATCCCTGAATACTGCACATAAACATATTATAGGTGAAACTACTAGATTTGCAAAGAAAGAAAATCAACATACAGATACCTGCACAAGGACAGCATAAAATCAGCTTTAACAAGTCATAGGCGTAACACAGGCCACTCTATCAATATCAACAATATAAAGATGATCAGAAATATCAATCACACGAACCATCGCAAAATCATGGAATCCTTTTGCATTTATAATAGTAACAACTACAATAAGCATCCCGGGTGAAGTTAAGATAGATTTTAAACAAAATGAATATCGGAAAACATCAAAATATTTCAACAACCACCATGAAGAAAATAGCAGATCAACTGAAACACACTTGAATGATGAAGATCAAGAAAGAAATCAGTCCCTTAGCCTGAAGAGGTCTCGCTTGTAGGGACGAAAATTAGCTTTCCTTTTTAAAATTTATTTCATTCAACACGGTGTTTTTAACAATGGTCTTTCCTTTGTGTACATTTAGTAAAAAAATGAAGTGACAGTAAAGCATAATACAAAAAAAGAATCCAAGGGCTTCCTCTCTAAAGTATATATATATATATATATATATATATATATATATATTATATTATATTTATATATATAATATTATATATATATATATATATATATATATATATATATATTATATATATATATATATATATATATATATATTATTATATATATATTATAAATATATATAATATTAATTCAAAGTTAGTAAAGAATTTTAGATCCAGATATCCGTATGAATCTAAGCCTAATCCACATTCTCTAGAATAAACATTCAGTTCTACTTTTTAACAATTATATTTATTTCCTTTTCCGAATTCGTTTGATATATCTCAAAATTTCGATATTTTTATGTTAAAAACTCGGAAAAATTAAAATTTGGCCTCAATTTTAATTTGAAATCAAAGTAAAATACATAGTATGGAATTAAAAATATATTTTTTTATTTTGTTTGATTTAACAATCTATTATTTAGTGTAAAGTTTACTAGTTAACCCCGTGAAACCCCGGTTCTTTCCCTGATTTTTGGCCCGGGGCCCGGCCGGGCGGGGTCGCTAAAAATGGCCGGGGTTGGCCGGGGCCGGGGCCGGGGCCGGGCCCCGGTCGGTTCCTAGCTGGAATACAAGCAATGTACAGTCCGCCAACACGGTTTACGCATTAAAATATATAATGACACAATCGTTGTGAATACGGAAACTCCCTCGTGAAGAATCAAAACAACAAAGCGTAGAGATGCGGTGGAGATGTCTTCCGTATCAGCACTGCGAAAACTATCCTACTGAAGAAAATAGTGTAAAAACAACCCTTAAATGTAATGGGATTCTTTCTTTCAACCAGAAGAAGTAAAACAAGAATAACGACGTACGAATGAACCATATCAGTTCAAAAAAGGGTATATATTCTCGTTAGACAACAACAACAGCAATAACATAGTACAAAAATACACGTTTCTTTCATATACTACCAACGAAATATATGCTACGTAACATTGGTTTTCACATTAAATAAAGCTAACTGAGCATGACCAGACACTAAGAAAATATTGTACAATGACAAAACACCTGACACAGCCTTACGCACGAATAAAACTACTCAAACATTAACAAAGTCCACATTAAACGTCAGTAAGTAACTAGCATTGCGTACAAAGACGTAACCTATTTCATACTTTTCGCCAAGCATATCCTCCTCAACAATATTAACGTTAATTTACATTGAACACAGTAATATTTAACAAAAATTTATCATAACATTGTCTAATTATCCATACAGATCAATAAACTTGAAGAGCAAAAGTTTTAAGCCAAAACCCTAAAACATAAAAATAAGTTTCTTTGAATAAAATATCATAGTAAAATTGTAATACGTTTACTTGCATTTTTACACCATCTAAATCAGTAAATCAAACCACCACCCAATCCCCACCCCTCTCTCCATGACCTTTTTTGATCTATTGACTATTGATTCCATGTCACATCTCGAGTATCATTTCGGTTAAACATAACACAAAAAAATAAGTTCTTTATATACCAACCATCGAATATATGCTAACGCAACAAAGTTTTTAACATTAATAAAGCTAACATAAAATACCTGAACTAAGAATATATGTACAACGACAAACCTAACACCCATACGTCGAATAAACTACTAACATTAACAAAATCTCCCCTATGCTTACAACAGTAAACTACATAACACTTCATACAAAACGTAACCTACTTACACTACTTTTTCCCAGCATATCTCTAACATATCAATGTTTAAATTTTACATTAACATCGTAATATTTAACAAAAATTTAGCAAAAACATGTCTAAGCATCATACTGACAACAAATATATGCTAACGTAACAATTTTTTACATCAACTTCGTAAATATTTTAACAAAAAATTCATCATAACATCGTCCAAATATCATAATCCCAGACGAATTATTGCCAAACATAACAAGTTTTAACCAAACATAATAAATAAAAATTTTATAACAACATAACATAAAAATCAGTTCTTTGAATAAAAATCATAGTAAAGTGTAATAGTTTTCTGATTTTAAAGCAGTAAATCAGTAAGTCAGTAAAGGGCAAACCTACGCATTGACTCAAACAAAAAACTAACCATAGCCAGTTTTCTAACACAAATCATCGTCAGTTTAACACATAATATCTTACAAAAACTCATCATTTTTCTCAACCAAAGTCAGTGTATTCCAATTGTCCATAGTATATTTAACAATAACGTAACCTATAAACGAGTAAACAGTTTTCATGCAACCAACGGTATCTAAGCACACATTACCGTCCGAGAGAAAACTCATGGGTGCGCCCCATGAAAGGGTGTGAGTCCTGCGAGGGGAGATCACCCCGAAAAGGGGTGTAAGCGGGCTTTGTTGGGCCTCAGCCCGAAGGGCTGAGGCTTACCCCTCCTTCGGAGGGGTAAACGCCCGCTTACACCCTTCGGGGTGATCTCCCTCGCAGGACTCACACCCTTTCATGGGGCGCACCCATGAGTTTTCTCTCGGACGGTAATGTGTTGCTTTAGATACTCTTGGTTGATGAAAACTGTTTACTCGTAAGTTAGGTACGTTATGTTAAATATTACTATGACAATGTGGAAATAACACTGATTTGTTAGAGAAATGATGAGTTTTTGTAAGATTTTACTGTGTTAACTGACGAATGATGTGTTAGAAAGTGACTTAGGTTAAGTTTTTGTTGAGTAATGCTAGGTTTGCCCCTTACTGACTTACTGATTTACTGCTTTTAAAATCAGTAAACTATTACGCTTTAATCGGTGATATTTTATTCAAAGAACTTTATTTTTATGTTATGCCAGGATAAATTTTGTATTTTTATGTTCATGTTTGGTTATAAACTTTGTTATGTTTTTGCAATAATTCGTCTGGGATTATGATATTTAGACGATGTTTATGGAAATGAATTTTTTGTTTAAATATTACGAAGTTGATGTAAAAAAATTGTTACACGTTAGCATTATATTTGTTGTCAGTATGATGCTTAGACAAGGTTATGATATAATTTTGTTAAATATTACGATGTTAAAGTAAAATTAAACATTGTATGTTAGAGATATGCTGAAAAAGTGTGATAGGTTACGTTTTGTATATGAAGTGTTATGTAGTTTACTGTTGTAATGCATGGGGTTTGTTAAATGTTAGTAGTTTATTCGAACGTATGGTGTGTTAGGTTTTGTCGTTGTACATTATATTCTTAGTGTCAGACTATGTTATGTTAGCTTAATTAATGTATAAAACGTTGTTACGTTAGCATATATTTCTATGTGTGTGTTATAAATAAGAACTATTTTTGTGTTATGTTTAACCGAAATGATACTCGAGAATGTGACCAGAATCAATAGATCAATAGATCAAAAAGGTCCAATGGAGAGAGGGGTGGGGAATGGGTTGGTGGTCTAATGACATGATATAGTGATGTGATGCTTCAAATCGCATTTAGTATAGAGAGCATTCATCAGATATACCCTACTGGCAGATATTTAATTCCAAAGAACTTTTTTTTAAGATGTAGTGTGGGCTTACTCTCTCCCTAGTTATAACTTTGCTATGTTACAAGTTATTCATTGGTCTGTAATGATAATTAGACATGTTATGATAAATTTTTGTAAATATTAACTGTGTCAATGTAAATTAAGTTAATTGTTAGAGATATTGCTTGGGAAAAGTATGAATAGGTTACGTTTTTTGTACGCAATGCTAGTTCTTTACGGCGGTAAGTGTGGAACTTTGGTTAATGTTAGATTTATTCTGCGAGGTGTGTCAGGTTTTCGTCATTGTACAATATATTCTTAGGTCTGGTCATGCTATGTTGCTTTATTAATGTGACAAACAATGTACGTTAGCCATAATTCGTTGGTAGTATCATAAAGAACTATTTTTTTGTACTATGTTATTGCTGTTGTTGTTGTCTAAAGAATATATATCCCTTTTGAACTGATATGGTTCATTCGTACGTCGTATTCTTGGTTACTTTCTTCTGATTGGTTTAAAGAAAGAATCTCATTACATTTAAGGTTTGTTTATACCTAATTTCTTCAGTAGGATAGTTTTCCAGTGCTGATACGAAGACATCTCCCCGCATCTCTACGGCTTGTTGTTGATTATCTCACGAGGAAGTTTCGTTATTCCCAACGATATGTCATTTATATTTAATCGTAAACCGTTTGAGCGACTGCGAATGAAACTAGATGTCGTGTTATAAGTAATTCCAGGCCTGAAGTATATATCCGGTTGGCGCACTAGAGTAATTGACTCTCGCAGTCGCACACTACAAAATAGAGGGATTCTAAATACATAAATCAATTATTTCCCAGTGTTACGAGTTGGTAATATTCTGAAATGGGGGACGGAGTCCCTAAACAAATAGGTAAGGTCTACAAACTGTTAGCTTGTCCTCGGACGTGTGAGCTGCGGTGAGGAAACTTTAGGTTCGCATATTAGTAATGGTTAGGTCCGGTTATTCAAGAATATATTTGGTAAATGTTAACTACTGTTAATGTTAAAATCGCCGTCGATATGTGTACCGCTTTATGACTAAGTGTTAATGGTAAGCTGTTATTCTCCTGGTTGTTGTGTTTAGTACGTTATGTATTATTTATAGCTTACACGAGAGGTAGATAATTTGAATAGATTATACTTATTGTTTGTTATACCCACTAAAGCTATCTTGCACGGTTCAGGTAAGGTTTTGCTAATTTTCTTGTTTAAATATTAACTATGTTAATGTAAAATTAACATTGTCATTTTGGAGATATGTTGATAAAGTGCGACTGGATTATGTTTTTGTGAGCCTTGTTAGTTACTTCTACTGTTGATAAGTTTGGAACTTTGTTAAATGTTAGCAGTTTTATTCTTGCTTAAGAATTGTGGTCGGTTTGTCGTTGTAAATTTAATATTATTAGTTCTAGCAATGTTATGTTGGTTTTATTAATGTGAAAACTTTTGTTACGTTAGCATACTTTTGCCTGTCTGTATGATAATTACACTAAGGTTGGGGTAAATTTTTGTTAAATATTAACCAATGTTAATGTAAAATTAACATTGTTATTTTAGAGACATGCTGACAAAGTGTAAATAGGTTACGTCTTTGTATGTTATGTTAGTTAATTTACTTTATTAATGTGGAAACTTTTGTTAACGTTAACAGGTTTTATTCATGTTTAATGACGTTTCGATTTGTCTTGGGGCGTTTTATCATCAATAGTTTAGATGATCTAAGTAAAGCTTTATTCTGGTGAAAAACTTTTGTTTTTATGTAATGTTTATCCATAGTGATACTTGAAAATATGACTTGAAATCAATAGATCAATAGATCATTAGTTCAAGGATGGACAGGAGGGTGGTTTGGGTGATGGTTTGATTTACTGGATTTACTGATTTAGGGTATTGTAAAACGTTACAATTTTAGTAAAAATTTGAACTTAAATCTATAGATCAATAGATCAAATAGATCATTAGATCAAATAGATCATATAGATCACAAACTGGTCAGGACGGGGTAGGTTTGGGTGACTTGATTTACTGTTTACTGATTTTAGGGTATTAAAAAAATTACTGCTAGTACAACATTGTCACCTTAATGGAATAAGATCATAGATCAGAGATCAATCAAGATCAAATAGATCATGATTGGACAGGAGGGTAGGTTGGTTGGCTTGTTTTACTGTTTTACTGGTTTAGTGTTAGGTAAACTTGTCAATTTTTGTAAAAAATTTTGACTTATCAATTGATATATTTATCAAACATCATAGATGAAAAGCGCGTCCAACCGGATTGGACAGGAGGGTAGGGTGGATGGCTTTGATTTACTGATTTACTGATTAGGGTATGTAAAAACATGACAATTTTAGTACAAAAATTGACCTTAATCAATAGATCAATAGATCAATAGATCAATAGATCAATAGATCCATGGATTGGACAGGAGGGTAGGGTGGATGGCTTGATTTACTGATTTACTAATTTAGGGTATGTAAAACATGACAATTTTAGTAAAAAATTTGACCTTAATCAATAGATCAATAGATCAATAGATCAATAGTCAATCGAATCAATAGATCAATATGATCATGATTGACAGGAGGTAGGTTGGGTGGCCGTATTTACTGATTTACTGATTTAGGGTAAGTGTAAGACATGACAATTTTAGTAAAAATTTTGACCTTAGATCAATAGAATAATAGATCAATAGATCAATAGATCAATAGATCAATCTGATAAAATAGATCACAAGTGGTCATGAGGGTGGGTGGTGGTGGTTTGATTTACTGATTTTTACTGATTTTAGGGTATGTAAAAGCGTAAATTTGG
>JABUQX010126337.1:20000-26723 GCA_015478945.1 Trachelipus rathkii
ATTGATCATAGAAGGCTGAAATTTGCGCTAGTGTTATGGAGGAAGGGAGAAAGGAGTCTAATCTGATCACGGTTTGAGTTGACAAACGCAACCAGCGTGCTGGCTCCGGTGCGGTCGCTTGGCATTAGTAAATATTTGTATAACTAGCTACACATATTTGGGTTAAAATATATGTTTTAGAGTTCGAATATGATGGTTTGAGAGCTTGTTTAGAGCGATGGCTGGTCTTCCGTGCAATCCGCCGCGAAACCGGCGAGTGCGCGCGCCCGCCGGCGCAACTCGGTGTTGTCGAAACGGGCGAGTGCGCCGCCCGCCAAGGCGCGCCGCCGACGCGAGTGTTGACGCAAAAAAGCGGCGCGTTGCGCGCGCCCCGCGTCCCCCATGTGCGATCCGGTACGAGAACGCAAACGTTCGTGTTCTTTTTTCAACTTAATTTTTTTCAAAAAATTTATTTATTTTTATTTTATTTTTAAGTTTATTTTTTTTTTACTAAATTTTTTTTTTAAGCTTTTTCATGTTTATAAACGTAAAAAACTTTACATTAGTTTACCATACCCTAAATTCAGTACAATCCATACCATCATCCAACCACCCTCTGTCATATGTGATCCTATTGACTAGTGATATAGCTACCTTCCACGACCGTCTCCGTTCAAACGCGAACTGTCTCGCTACCTACTCTTCGTTTCCCACGGTTCACCTCGCACGAGTCGACATCTGCTCACTGACTTCTACAAATGATCGTGGTTCATACTAATGATGTGGCGTTCGTTTTAAACAGAGAATCCACCGATCTAGCACGTCCTGACACATAACGTCCACCGACACCTCAAGACCGTCATTCCTCGTACAGTCCCTGTCCGACGTGCAGAAGTCTCACGCACAACCTCACACCTGTATTACTGACATCCAATCAGCGCCAATCCCGCTCGTCCAAGCATATCCAATCGTAACGTAGCTATCAGAGGTAACTAACTACCTACGCCCTCGCTTCCACACAAGATCCGCATAAGTACAGGCAATCTGATGGCTCCTCCTACGTTACTCCCTCACCCCACTTTCTCCCACTCCCACCTCTATTTGATCATTGATCTATTGCATTCAGGCATATTTTTTTACTAAAAATTGTTTATGTCTTCGACATACTCGCGTGAGAATCAGGTAAACATGTCTCCTGGTTGCTCGTCCCGTACAGCAGTATCCATCGCAGCCAACAAGGTCTCGTAACGTATTCAACAAAGTACATAGCAGGCGTTCCACGCACTCGCTTCACTCCCGCGACAGCACCGTGCCTCGGTCCTCCACATGCTGACCGAGTCTACACCAGCACCAGCTGATCGACTAGCATAATCACATTACTAGCTGTAGAGTTCTGAACAAGTGCGACTACACTTGATAGGTTTTCTCTACGCGTATGAAAGGATCACTATACCTGTTGTGCGTAGACCTAATATTACAGGCGAGCGTGGTTACCCATACAGTTCTATTTTTTACATTACTTGAAAAGGTTGTTATTGTTTAGTATTCTATCTCGTATAGAACAACCTAAAGAGTCCTAGTTTGCTCGACAACAGCTGCTCGACAGATCGCACATATGCGACTGGAACTTCTCGCCAGTCCTGCGAGTCGAATCTTATTCCCTCCCACTCCCTTTCGATCTTTCCCCTATCGCGGCACTGGATTCTATCTTCCTGTGGATATTCTAATTGAGGCTAGTGAACCATTTATAACACTAATCTGCATCCCTTTTCTATTCATTAGTGTTCAGGTGTCAACTTAGAATGGACGTTGGTAAATTTTATGTTTCCGCGCTCCTGCTACATGTCTTGTGTCTTGTCCTACAGAGGTGTGGGGAAAACCTTTCTGTAATTAACATTTTAAAAGAGGTCGAAATTTTCGAACAACAACCTGTTTAAAATCATATGGTTGTGACAGTGTTTACCAAGAAAAGTTTAAAGATTACATAGAAGTGTAACTCCAGCTTTCACGAAGGGTTAGTATGACATAAAAGCTACTTCTCAATGTTTACCAGGACATAAAATTATAATCCTTGATGATTTGTGATGCATAAATTGAATGAGGATATAGCAGAAACTTCACAGTTTACTCTCTCATCATTTAAACATCACAGTATTTTTTTATAACTCAGAAGAATCTTTCATCCGAATAAGCTATATTGAGGGATGTGTCTTTAAAACACACAGTTATTTAATCTTGTTTGGTCAAAGAAGGGATATGAGTCAGGTTAATGTTGTGGCTACCCAGATGTTCCCTACTCAACGTAAAGAATTCTTAAAAGTATATAAAGAAGTTACATCTATACCTCTCATGGTTATTTACTCTGTGAGCTTCATCCTAAGAACACGCATAGAGTGTTACTGCGTACAAATATCTTACTTAACGAGATTGAGACAGTATACATACCTGAATTAATGCAAGTACTCTCGTATGCAGTAGCAGAGTATTTACCTCTTATGAGAAAATTTTTAAAACCGCTTGAAACCTTCTGAAAAACGTAAAACTGTTATGTGAAGATGAAAAATTGTACTACAATGTATAGCAGAAGCTAATGTCTAATTCTCTTATAAAAGGAATGTCCTTTAAACAGACCTTCAGAAGGTAAAGCTTTACGTTCGTCATAGAAACATCACCTTAAAAACTTGCTGGGAACGTAAGAAAAACTTAAAAATAAAAAGAAGCATTCACAGAAAGGTGAGGGTGTGTTCCTACTTTTACTCTTTTCCGTTATAGCGCCTCTGATAACCAAGTGGGCTGGCTCAATGATCTGAAGAAGGTTAGTGTTTTACGCCTTACAAAACCGATTATGAGAAGATGATATAAACAGGTCCCCTACCTCTACACAACAACAACAGCCAGCAACAACAACAACAACAACACAACAACAACAACATCACAACAACACCACAACAACAGCAACAACCACAATCATCAACAACACGACAACAACAAAAGAAAAACACTGCTCAGGAAAACACAGGGAAGAAGCTCCAACAAACCCTCAACTGCTAGCAGACAGCTATAACCCTTAAAATCAACCGTATTCAAACAGCAGCCTCTTGAGTTTATATTGATCCTCAAGTTGTGCAGAACTAAATAATACGAGAAGGAACTGCATCAGATATTAAAATATGATGTTAAGAATATTGACAAAAGAGAATTCTATATCAAAATGTTATACAAAAATTATACATCTAAAAGTTTTATTAATTCATCTAAGCGGAAGATTTCAGCTTAGTAGCAGATACTCTTAAAGCCTATGGTTGAAAAGAGAAGATACATTTTACAAACATTTGTACTCAAGGGAAAGCTTGCCACATGAGGAGAAGGAAAACGGGTATTAGCTCTACTATATATTTAAAAGATCAAGATTACATGGAATGAAACTCGGTCAAATTCATTATTGAAAGGAGACGTGCATAGTGGACACTCGGATATATTTGTTTACTGATATCGATCTCTCCTCGTGATTGGAAGAAGGCTCCTATAACAGGCTGGAATAGGATCAAACACAAGAACCAGTCTATTAATTTCCGAGAACTTTAATCCTGAATAAACAAAGATTAGCGGATCTGGATAATATTCCAATATCTCCTAGACCTGATGCAAGTCCCTCTGGTACTTCTTTTGCATCGGATAGATTAAAGCTGCTAAGTAGAAGTACATTACGTTCAAGTGTTGGGAGAATAAGAAAAAAACCATACCTCGCTTCAAAATGGATTAGTTCATAATTTTTTTATATGATTGTATTATTTGTAATTTAAAATTATGCATGTAACCTATGTTATCTTTCTGTATACATTTGCTATGTTTTTAGACTTGTAAT
Organism: Trachelipus rathkii; assembly: GCA_015478945.1. NCBI lineage: Eukaryota > Metazoa > Arthropoda > Malacostraca > Isopoda > Trachelipodidae > Trachelipus > Trachelipus rathkii. The sequence continues at coordinate 23,845 of JABUQX010126337.1, forward strand.
TTAAAATAGTTAATATTATTTTGTAGTTAAAAAAAAAAATATTTTATATATACATTTTCTTTTTTTTTTTATATCACCTTTCAGTATAAATGAATATAATTTTTATTGTTAATGTCATTGTGAATCATGGAGGCTAAGGAAGCGGTCGATAAAGTATTGCTTTTTGATGTGAAACACCATACAGTTACGGGGGTTTTTCAAGGTTTGCTTCAAAGTTTCCACAAATTGATAAAAAAGAATTGAAAAAATATTTAGAAGGCGAGGATGCGTTTACCCTTCATAAACCTATACGAAAAAAATTTCCGACACGGAAAACCATAGCAACACATCTAGATAGCGTATGGCAACTAGACTTGACTGATATGATAAAATATAAATCTTACAATGAAGGTTATCAATATATTCTTTTTGTGATAGATGTATATTCCAGATACTTATGGTTAAGGGTTTTAAAAGATAAAAAATCAAAGACTGTTGCTGCAGCTGTCAGAGAAATTATAAATGAAGAAGACAGATATCCTCAACTGATATGGACAGATAAAGGTTCAGAATTTTTAGGTAAAGAGTTTCAAGAACTAGTTACTGAGTATGACATAGGGTATTACAACACATTTTCAGTTAATAAAGCGGCAATAGTTGAAAGAGTACAGAGGACTATAAAAGAAAGAATGCACAGGTATTTTACGAAGATGAATACTTTTAAATATTTCGATATACTACAAGATCTAGCTTACTCCTATAATAGGTCTTATCATAGAACACTTAAGAATACACCTATAGAGATGGTGAAGACGAAACCTGTTGTACCTATCAACCCAAAGGGAAAAATAAAAGATAACACGAATGTTAAAGCTGGAGATTATGTAAGAGTATCCAGGACTGACGAAAATTTCAGAAAAGGGTATGAAGCTGGATGGTGAGAGAAGTTTTTAAAGTAGAGACCATCAGAGAATTCCCTAGAGACAGGTTAAAATTATACTATCTTGAGGATTTAGACGGAGAAAAAATAAAAGGTGGATTCTATAAACAAGAAATACAGAAAATACGCGTTTGATCCTAAGAGTCAAGACCATTAGCGTCTGACTTAAAAGCTTTCGGAGTGGATAAAATCTGTAAAGGGAAAGGAAAAAATAAACAGTATCTTGTCAAATGGGTAGGTTACCCAGTGAAGTTTAACAGTTATATAAATGCTAACGAAATTAAGAAACATTGATCAGTTTACATTGTGAACATGGAGAGTGAAGATCATTTCTATTTAACGTTGCCATCATCGGCTTCTATGGACTTATATCCGGAAAATAAAATATCAGACTTTACTAAATTTAGAAACTGTGAGAGGTGATATAAGAGATTGTCAAGGGAACCCTTATCCATTTCACACATGGTATAGCAGTGTGTAAAGTGCATATACGGAAGAAGCTCCGATAGTGTAAAAATAAGTATCTGAGAAACAATAAGCATGTCTACCGACGATCATTTCTATTTAACACTACCCTCATCGGCTTCTATGGATTTACATCCTGCTAATAAAATATCAAACTATACAACCCAATTATTGAACCCTATAACTTTTGATCGAGAAACGTATGAAGCAGGATTAAGTGAAATAATTCTTGATGCCTCTGTTGAGAATATATTAGAGTCCCCCTCAGCATTTATAATATTTAGAAGTATTGAATATGTTAAAAATGTATTAAAAATTAAAGCTAATACAGACATTATCGAGCATGATGGAAAAAAATATTTCTATGAAAAATATTTCATAAGTAGGGGTCTTTACAATTCGGTTACTGATGTGTTCATGGCTTTAAACAAAAAATTTGAAACAAGTCTGTTATGTAAAGATTTAGTGTTTCTTGTTAATAAACCCATTAACGAAGATAACGTGTTAATCATCTTAAAATCTCAAACTCATGTGAACCTGAAAGATAGAAGTTTATTTATTTTCCATTCGGCAGTCTGGTTTCGTAAATGTCATTACTCGCACATGTAGACTCAAATAAAAAAATAACGATAATCAAACCATCTCTAAAGATCTATAACGGTTATATACCAACGATAGGAAGAGTATGTCCTCAAAAATTGACACCGACGAGTTTCATTACATTTTGTATGCATGCCTTCTAGGATGTTTCAAGATTCCTGGTATGGCCTATGTTTATACAGATATTATAGACCATCAGTATGTAGGCAATACTAAAGCCTCTTTGTTAAGAGTAGTTCATTTTCCTAAAGGTAAAAGAGTTATAAGTTTTCCTAATGTTCACTACTTACCCTTGAGTAAGACCCAACTGAGTTCGATTCGTATTTATATAAGAGACGTAGAAGGCAACCCATACCCATTCACGATTGGAACAGCAGTGTGTAAAGTACACATTAGAAGGAAGCTCCGTTAAATAATAATAATAATGGAAGAGAACGAGTCTTCAGGGGGTCAAGAATGCAGAGGGGATATGGTTTAGGTGGATTTTTTGCTTCATTGTTCAGACGTGCTATCCCTTTGTTTAAATCAGGAGGCAAATACCTCGCTAAAAAAGCAGCTAGGACAGGTATAGATACTTTCCAGGATATTATGGGTGGTGTTGACCCTCGAACAGCAGTAAAACGTCGACTAGCCGATGCTTCAGATGAAATGTTAGATGATGTTAAAAGAAAAATACGACGTAAGATGACTGGTCATGGTGTAGGTCACCGCAAAAAAACCTATTAAGAGGAATAGGAAAGGACCACTAAAGAAAAAGTGTATGGATGTGTTTGCTCTTTAATAACATTGCTAAGTGGTAACTTTTTTACATAAACGATGATAACCTGTAGCTATAACGTATATAAGGCATGTTTAAACAGATCTCTCATCATTATACATCCGGCGATTGTACCAG
>JABUQX010126338.1:0-14143 GCA_015478945.1 Trachelipus rathkii
TATGCCACACACACACATGAGAAAGAGAGAGAGATACTGATGGAGGGGGAAGAGAGGACAAAGGAAAGAGAGAGAGAAAAGGCGGTAGAGAGAGGATGGAAAGGGAGAGATCGATTGAACTCACAAGAAGAAAGTACCAACACAGGTATGATCTGGCAAACGATAACCAAAATTCATCTCTAACCCACCACTGAAGTAATCAATATAGATGGAATGGAACCAATCATCTACACATCAGATAACAACAAACGCAAAATGATCAAATCTTTTTGTATAAAAAATAGCAACAACTTCAACAAAATTCAGGGTGAAATATACATAGATATTACAGAATACACAATAATGACAAACAGAAAATACTATAAGATTTCAGAAAAAATAACAACCTCCTAAAAAAGGAAAAATACTCAGCACCAAATGCATCGATTAAGAACACGCTCACAGTCAGTCAAAACTTTACCTGAAGAGGCCGTATATATTCGGCGAAAGCTAGTGTGTGTGTATTATTCAATAATTTTATTTATAATTAATAAAAATTGTTTGCTAAATGTATTAATTTATTAAAGTTAATATTTAAAGTGTGTTCATCCTAAGATTTTTAGGGCAAATTGATGAAATATATATTACATACATACACATACATATTATTATTACATATTATTATTATTATTATTACATAGCATACATATACATATTATTATTATTACCTACCAAAAGATCATGCATTTACTTACAAATCCTTATTTTTATTATTATTATTATGTTATATATATATACATATATATATATATATATATATATATATATATATCAGGAGGTGGCATCTCCGTCTTTTTTTATCCGCTAGTCCGTTAGTCCGCTCCGAACGGACTACCAGAATAGGTGCGGACTAGCGGAGGTGCGGAGTCGTCAGAAAATTAGCGGACTTGCACGTGCGGATCAAAAAAAGTGCCTTTGTTCCGCACCTTTAAAATGAAATAGAGTTTTAATATTAAGAATTTTATTGGTTATAATAAAGAAATATGATTTTTATTTTAAGTTTACAACTAATTATACTTTTAGTCCAAGACCCCATTAATGAATAATTGAACTCACAGAATTATATTATTACTATAATAACTAGGTAATATCTAAATCAATTCTGTGTAAAACCCAAATATATATATATATATATATATATAATATATATATATATATATATATATATATATATATATATATATATATATATATATATATATATATATATGTATATATATATATGGGTTTTTAAACAGAACTTGATTAATATATATATATATATATATATATATATATATATAGTGAGTATATATATATATATATATATATATATATTTACATACATATTATTATTATTATTACACATTTAGATTTACATACATATATATACATATATGAAAGAGAGAAAGTTATGACCAGTTTATTTAATTTAGAAGTTTTTCCAAAGTTGAAAAAATAGTTGACAGATATTTATTTTATTTTAAGGAACTTGCCTGGGAACCAGTCTGAGCTTATTTAATAAAAGCAAGAGTGCGAATGATGTACCGAATTTTAGACCACCCTGTCAACCAGTACAAGTAGAAGCAGTTCGTAAGGTGAAAAAGTTACCTCCTCTTTTGATGGGACTGAGATTGACTGTTTACTGACTTACGGTTTGAAAATACTGCCTAGTAATTTAAACAGGATACAGTTTTGTAAGTGATGTATAGTTTGGTTTTCTCTTTTAATGCTGCCAACTTTATTTATGAATTAAGTAGACCCTACTTGTTTAAAGATGCATAAATTCTTCGTATATCTATGTAAATAAACATTGTGAGTCGTCGCAGGTATGGAATACGACTGGTGCAAATAGTAAGTGGTTTATTGCTTACAAGAGAACTAAGTTTAAAAAAAGAGTTGATAGCCAAGTATTGACAGCAGTGAATAACTATGTTCGGCGAACACGTGTTACGATTAGGACTAACATTTATCAGGTTTCAGGATTCATGATTTCGTGGTATATTTATTGACTCGTTGAGCGTGAGCAATTGTGAAATTGTTATTCTTGCAAAGTTTATTATTGTTTATGTTCCAAACTTCCAGGTATGTGTTTATTGATCGACTCGTTGAGGGCGAGTAACTGTAAAATTGTTATTATTGCAAATTTCATAATTGTTTATGTTCCAGGTGTATTGATCGACTCGTTAAGCGCGAGTAACTGTAATGTTATTATTGTGCAAGATTTAAGTGATTATGTATGCATTTTTTTTATCCATTTTTAGAATTAAGGACATTGATATTTAATGTATGGAGTTTAGTAAAATGTATGTTTAAATTGCCTTGTAATAAAGAATGTTTTACTAATTGTCTGTGATATTGAGTTTGTTCGGAATTTTATAAGTATAAAGAAATGATGATAATTATATGTATTTAGAAAATCTTTATTTTGTTATTTCCTCCCTCCTGAAACAGCAAGATATAAACAAAAGTTTTAAGTCGATAAATAAATATCCAGGTTGAATTGATTATCAAGGTTAAAATCGATTATGAAGATCTGATCGATTATAATATATATATATATATATATATATATATATATATATATATATATATATATATATATATATATATATATATATATATATATATATATATATATATATATATATATATATATATATATATATATATATATATATATCTACAGAGCTGATACGTAGCATTAGCATCGACTCTGCAGGAGCCGAGGCTTTCATGGAGTCTACTAAAGTCTTGGACGAAATAAGCCTTCTTATGGGTGGACAGGGTGGTCAAAATATTTCAGAAGGGGGTCAGAATGATTTAGGTGAGGACCTTAAATTAGCAATGGACTGCTGGAAGTGAACTAACACCAGCACTCCTCTCACCAAGGACATCTTTCCCTTTCAGCATAGGCAGAATTTGTTGAACTTGTTCATAAAATATAATACACTCTCTCCTAGTTAGTTCTGCGACTGTAGAGCGAATATTTAGTACTGGTGGGGGATATTTTGAGGGCAAAGAGGTCAAATTTTAACTGCTTTTAATTTTGAGCACCTAATCTTTTTGAAAGGTATGGATCTCTTGTCCTTTGAAGACGACATTGAGGAGGAAGTGGAAAATCTTGAGATTTTGTAAATATTCATTTAATTTTTCATATAATATTATAAGTAAATTTTTTGTAAGGATATATACTATTTAGTATTTAATATTAAAATCTTTCGTGAAGTCGCACATTATTAGCGGGAGACGCGCGGACTTGAGATAGCGGAGGTTTGATGGTCTTGAATAAGTGGAGGAGCGCCAGCGACCACGTTTCCCTCAAGGTATGGAGGTACATGGAATACCCCCCAGACGAGCGGGTGCCCAATTCTGATATATATATATATATATATATATATATATATATATATATATATATATATATATATATATATATATATATATATATATATATATATATATATATATATATATATATATATATATATATATATATATATATATATATATATATATTTTTTTTTTTTAATTTTTAAAATTTGGACAGCTGATTTGAATGTTTATCTCTACTAGTCCACTTCATAGCCCTGACAAGAGGGCTGCACAACTTTGGGTGCTGGGGGTTGGGAACACCCCACATCCTGTAATTTTCTTCCCGTTAACAGCTGTTGATGATTAGCAGTTGACACCACCTCACTATTTGTGGGAAAATAGGGTTGCGACAGGCCCAGCAAGCCGGCAACCGAGAACACCTGCTCAAGAAACTCATGTTTTGCCTCGGAGCCCTGAAAGACTTTTAAGAAGACGACCTCGCGATTTTGGATTACCGAACGCGGTGGAGGGGTTTCGTCCAGAGCAACTGACAAGCGTTCTGCGCTTTTACAGGAGTCTGGTGGAGAAAGAAAGTGAGAAAGAATATATATATATATATATATATATATAGTATATATATATATATATATATATATATATATATATATATATATATATATATATATATATATATATATATATATCACTCAACTTTTTGCCCCCCCCTTAAATGAAATCCTGCCTACGCCCATGTATATATATATATATATATATATATATATATATATATATATATATATATATATATATATATATATATATATATATATATATATATAGTAGATAGAAATTTGTTACATATATATAGGAGAGAGTAGTGAGACACACACACACACACACACGCCATTCCACATATGCCACTGACACTGAAACACATAGAGCGTCACGCACAGACACCAACAACTCAATAAATCAATTTTCATTTTCGCGCGTGTGGCCACACTCAATTACACACACACACACATGCCATTACACACACACACACACACAGTTATGTCATTATTATTATTATGAGATATTCCGTAATACCGGGCTCATTTTCACATTTTATTCCCTGTTCCGGGAGGAATTTGTCAAAATTCCGACCGGAACAGGAATTTTTACATCCTAAAAAGTAGACCTTCAAATACAGCTTATTACAATTAATCGTTCCTTCTAACAATATTAGTAAAACTGTTAATTATTTTTCAACTAGTTGCATAATTGACTTGTAAAATAAAATACCTGCAGACATTTTCATTTTTAAAGATTTTTCTTTTGCAACTATACTAACCAATATCCCAGTCCTTAGTACATTAAATAATAATAATAATAATAATAATAATAATAATAATAATAATAATAATAATAATAATAATAATAATAATAATAATAATAATAATAATAATAATAATAATAATAATAATAATAATAATAATAATAATAATAATAATAATTATTATAAGGGCTACTACAGAAATAACGTTTGCAGTACACAAACAGCTTTCAACTCCAAATAAAGTTAATTATGAAATTTTTAACTTTTATTTATTTTAAGTTATTTATTTATTTGAAACTATTAAAAAAAAAAAAATTGATGAGATACAAATTGCCAAATCATTGACATAATTGTTCAATCTTGTTAGCTATCTGCTATAACATCGTAATCAAAACACTCCAAACTAATTTAGTTGGTAAAGAATTTTTATTATAATGGCGCCTTTTAAGTACTATACAATAAAATTTTTATAATTTCAACTGTTTATTAATCATTAAAAATTAAATTTTTTTAATTTTGTAAGGATGAATAAGGAAAATATTGCTGTAGCTTCTAGTATGATAATTAAGTTTACTTGGCTTTAAATACTAAATTTGTTGGTTAAAAAACGGATCAATTTCCCCCATTAAACGTTACAGATTCCATTAATTCTACACCTTACTCGGTAGCAACTAGCAATATTTAACAGGGTGGCCTTGGAGAAATTGACTTCTGATACTTTTCCAGTTTCTAATTTGTGAAATCATATTAATTCATTTGTGTATAGGAGTAGATGGACTCTACATAGTTCTATGTATGATATTACTTTATCTGAAATATTTTAAACTGTAATTTACATTTCATTCGTTGAAATAATAAAATCCGTATAATGGTCAATTTCTTTATCTTTTATATAAGTTTCTCTTGGTATCTCTTTCAACTATCTTTGTACACTGCTTTATTTATAACTATTAGAGAACGTATTTGTTTCATTTGTACTCATTATTTCATTTAACTTACTTGTAAATCTATTTCTTAGTAAATTCTTTATTAAAGTCATAAAAAAATATAACTGTAATCTTTTTATTCTGTCCACATCATTATTTTAGAGGATGTTAAATCTGCCATCTCATATTTTATAAATTTCTCTGACTTAGCTTTACAGCCAAGTTCAACTGGTAGTTTTTGATCTTTTTTATTACTCTTTTTAAACGCGCTAATTAGCCCGTCATTTATAAAGTATTTCATCTATGAGTACTCATTTTACGAAAGGTTCTAAATCACTAAATAGTCAGATGTACTGATACCTCCTTCGTGAATTGATTTTTCATAATTATTTGTTCCATTCTGTTATATTATTTACGTCATTCAAATTCTAACTCGCCAGAAAATATTCCAGGGACATCCTTGAGAGTGGGAGCATGGTGGTAACTAACGTTCGCGGTGTTCGTGCCGAGAGGTTTTCCGGTGGGGTACGACGTGTTCGGGTGAATTATGCTTTTTATGTAGGCGCCTAAAAGCATTCGGCGGGTTCTCCCACGGTCTATCTTCAAGATATTTTGTTTCGAGTATTTCTTTGTGTTGGAGTGGAGGGGGATTTTTGACGTGCAATATCTGTGGATAGCGCGAACCTTGACAAAGCACACAGTCGATACTGCTTGGCTGTTTCACATCAAAGTAATATTCTGCATTCGACCTGTGTCCATCCTTAGCCGGTCATATCGGACCCTCGACGACAGCACATTAAACATACTAAATATATTAAATACTCTATTATTTGTATTTTTATTTACTTTTCTTTTGTCAAGCCTAGTGTGAAATATTTATAAACTCCCCGAATGCTCTTTATTATGCACTATTTTATGTAATTATGCTTTCTGAAAATGATGTTTCAATAGCAAAATAATATTAAACCTTATACCTATTATGAACTATTTTTAGAATTACACACAGTAACAACCCTCATAGTTGAGAACTAGTATATTGATACGGTATAGGTGCTGGTATATTTGCTTAAAAGATTACCTTGAGGGAGTTCCAGTTTAGTAACTACTTACAAAGTTTGATCCATAAGCATCAATCTACTTCAATTACTTACAAAGTTAAATGATAACCATTACATAAAATTACTTGAAGTGCATATTTACGTAGTTACATGATTCAATACATTTATTTTTCTATTTGGCATGAAGAGTCGCCTTTCTATGTCATCGCTTTTGGTAACGCGTGAGACTTATCGGAAATAATGGAGTAATAAGGAGATGATGATTTCTATTGTATCATAGTGTGCATCAATCGCTTTGCGTCTATTTTAATTTGTTTTTTTATTATATCAGATATATTATATAATTGCAATTAGTCATAAACTATCCGTAGGTTTATAGAATCTACTTGCGTGACTTTATTTAATTATTTTTTGGACATACATGTCTAATATTTTTTCAACAAATCTAGTTTGCTCATCCACGAGCTGGTGAAAATAACTTACGTGCTCGTAGGACCTTATAGAGAGATATATTAATTGATAGTTTTATATAACCAAATAATATGTAAGAATATCAAAAAAATAATCAATTGATTTGCCATATGGAAGCATTATAAGTACATACGGATAAGTAGTCTTATATATGTCTAACACTATGTTCAATAATTTATAAAGAGATGTTTATATGTTTTTGTGGTGTATGGTGTTGTACTGTTACAGAATGTAAGTAGAGTACATGTACGGATAAGGAGGTGAGAGATTAACAAAAGGTTACTGAATGTAATACAATATAGGTTATCATATTGATTATTGTAAAGCAGTCATATAGAAGTCTTAATGTGCATCATTCAGTGTGGTTATTAATCATAGGATGGACTTATTCGAGAAATGGTTATAATCGGCATCAAAATAGAGTTTCCTTCAAATCTAATTAAAAATACTGAGTAGAATTGAAACACGCTACATGATTTATTGAGAATGATGAGGATATGGCTTTATTTAACCCGGTATATGACATAGTCTGGACAAATTAGCTATATTGAAGCGAAAAATATTTGCTGTTAGACTGAGGGGAAATATAGCCATAGCTGACCATTTAGGAATAATAATTGGGCAAGTTTACTTGGAGGAGTTTGAACTCATAGGAATAAAATATGAAATCATTCAAACAGATAGGGGAGTTACTCAGTCACGGGCAAACCGGCCCTTCTTTTTTTTGGCCCTCAGTCTGCATTTTTTGTGATAAGATGTGTCTGATATAGCAAGAGAAAAGGTGAAAGACTCTTCTCAGGAATTATCGAGCAGTCATGATATGGCGTATGGAGAGTCTAAAAAATAACAAGAGTGTGTGATGCATTATAAAAAATGATATAAAAAGAGAAAGTCTAGACCATATATATAATTCTAATGAAGTACTGGTTATTTGGTGATAGACATGAGTGTTAGACCTTTATGGTAGTGGCAGGTGGGCAGTCCAGCAGAAATCTATATATAAGTGATAGATGGCACGTACATGTCCTCAAAGTCGATGGGTTAGGACCATGTATCTAATCTAGGCTAACATATATGAATACTTGTGATGTTTAACTGCCAATAGATGAAATTGTTTACGAGAGAAGATTGATTTGGTGTGTATTGTTTAATAGTATAGGGCTAAGTCTCTTTATACCTACTAACCAACAAACGTCTTTTGTACAGAACTTTATAATACTATAAGCTGCTGATTCAGTTTGATACGATGCATCCGTTAATACATCTAACAGTAGAATGCTATGACAAGAGTAACAGGAAGTGCATACGAGGTATTATCATCTCATCGAAAATTGAATACGCTATCTTAGATGTATTTCGCTATATACACTTATAACATAAGCGAGGTACGGACTAGGCTTAACTTCTCTCTCGTCATATTCACGTCAGTTCTAAATTACTATATTACCAGTCAGTAGGTCATCAGAAAGAGGTATTGGATGTTTTTTCTTCACTGTAGAGTCGCATTTAACTTGTTTTTCAAATCAAAGTCCGTCTGATTCCAATAGCGTACATAGACTCTCTTCATCTCTAGTGGAGCAATTGGAAAGGTAAATTGGCTTGTTAGTTGAACTAATGCTGGTGGCATTTTTAGTGATGCAGGGGTCTTTCCTGCATATGAGCACAATAACAAAAAAATTTAAAGATTCAAGCAAAATATTATATAATAAACAAAATTATTAAGTCATATTTCCATGTAAATAATAAATCACTATAACTCCCCGTCGGATGGTAAGAATATTAAAAGTAACATTGTGTGATGACTATCGAGGGCTACGCGATAGTCATTAGTTTTGGATATAACTGACTTAGTAATTTTTCTAAGTCAAAGAGGAGGTCAGCTCCTCTTAACAAATATTGCGTTTGAGAATATATTTCTTTTTTGGCGTGATACATCTTTTTGGAAGATCAAGTGGGTTTGTTTTAGCTCTCTAAGTAGATCATCAGGAGGTGGTTTCGAAAAATATTATATACATAGTGGTATTTGACAATCACTCCTAAGTCAATTTCTCGCTTCTAATTTATCTTATACTCGTATGCTCATGCTCCTAGGATCTTAATCATTTCGTGCTTAAATAGTATGGCAAGCAAGACCTGAGTGACTGACCCCGCTCCTGTAGGCCAATTGCGTCGAGTCGAGCGGATTGACTAAAACCTTTTCTTTTGGGTTGCTTATGCTAACTTAGTTTATACGATTATGAATAACGACGCCACAACGAAATCCACCTAATTAAGATAAGAACTTAGTTTCAACGTTAGGTGTTTTAAACAGGTGATGTATGTAAATCCATTGTGAAGGGTTCGCTTTTTCTAAAGTATCACTCGGCGATGGAACTGTTCAGAAAAGGGTCACGAAGCTGGATAGATCAAGAGATAGTATGTTTTTAATAGCTTTCCTCGTACACTACAAATATTCACGCAGAATTCTCCCGAAATAAGATTTGGATGCCATGTTGTTAAATTATAATTTTTTTATCCAATTCTATACTTCTGAGGAATCCAGACTTGTTGCGAACAACGAATCATCAAGGCTGGGTGTTTCTATTTCCTTGAACACAATGGGAAATATCAGGGCTATTGATATAAAGTATCTGTTTGTTTTGTCTCGGTGGACTTCTTTTTTATGTTATGTTCTATCTTTGACATATATAATATGTCATATAATTATATTATTTTATATCTAATTAATTACGTAGGGTAAAAAGCTACTAAACAAGTATCCTTTTGGGGAGAGAGCCGGCATTGGCGTTGCCGCGCGCCCGTCTCTTAGCTCTCTTATCCTTGTAATTTTTCCTTGAATGTTAGTATAAATGCTTACGTTGCATAAATTCAAGAAACATTACTCCCCAGGTTTTTGTCGTTGTGCTTCATGCTTGGTATTGATAGGACGTTGGAAAGGATTGGAGTTGGGGAACACAAGTGCCATATTTCTAGTAATATGATATTTAGAGTGCGTATGCCTGGTTCGTCTTAGCATTCTAGGATCTACATCCTGCACAAATATATTCAAGTTCTCTTTACTTACAGAGTTCTTGACACCCCCATAATACTCAGTTACGAAAGCAAATGTTAATCAGAATGTAAGGGGTTTAAATGCGAATATGATATTTTGAGTAGTGCGCGTTTCATGAGAAGATTATGCTCTTAAAGATTCTACTATATTAACAGTGATTTGTAATATATTTTATAGTATAAGTGTAATAGTAGATGTTTACATAAACGTATATTTAATCATAATTATATTAAGTAGAAGATATTATGCTTATAGATTGACTCAATGACAATCGCAGTAAATCTAAATGAATTAGTATTATTTCTTAATGACATGCATTATTTAATAAAAATCAAACTGCGTACTTCTGTGAATATACTCTCACCGATTAGTGTTTCATTATATATATATATTAATTACTTAAAAACTAACAATTATGCATTAATGATTAAATAACAAAGTTCAATGTATTTTCCTTAAGTTAAATATAACTTATCATTACTTACGAAGAACTATATCTAGTGTTCTAATCAACTTATATTAAATATCCCAAGCGAAGGGCAATGAAGATCTCATAATCAAACCTTTATAGATTATAGGAAAGAACTTGTTCCCTACGCATATGTTTGCATCTATGAGTGTCTGAACAGCCACTCCTTGATTGTAGGGGTTCCGGGGGTTTATAAACCGCCAAGGGAGCATCCTCCGACAAAAAAAACACCCAATACTACTCCGTTCCCGTTACTACCAGATTGACTGCAGAACAGACATATTTGATGTTAGGATGATTCCTCATACAGTATTCAATGAGAAAATAAGAAATACCAAGTGAGTAAGTACTTAGCATAATTGGTTGATATTTTAAAGATTGGGTTTACAATGGGGTGACGAAGGAGAAAGGAAGAGAAATAGTAGAAGACTCAGTGAAGAGAGATTGAGAGGAGAGAGAGAAGAGAGAGAGGAGATGAGCAGTGAGATGAGAGAGAAGAGAGAGAGAGAGAGCTGAGATGAGGACGTGTAAGTTCACTGACTGTAGAAAGGTTAAAAAGTAAAGATGAGAGAGAGGAGAGCGAGACGTCGATAGAGAAGAGAGAAGTATTCTTGAGAACCATATGCAAGTCAGTTAGATAGATATAAGAGAGAATTTAAGGAGACGTATGGACAGATGAGAAGGTAACCTCCTTCTATATATGGACTCCGATATTTATCTGCATTAATAATTTTATACAAGTTTCGACTTTGATAATTATTACTCTGCTAATAACATTAATACTTAAGGGCTTGGCGTTGGTATACTAGTGCCCCTCATTATGTTGGTAATAATCTAGTTTGTCAAACATTACGGTAGGTCGATATTTACTTTTTATAGATTTTTGCTTTTTGTTTAATTCATATAACGTCTGTTTATATTTTGTAGATGACATTGAACTAAATCGATTAATTTATAGTTTTACACTCTACTCTTATACTTACAAGAATATTTAGCATAATTTTATGTGATCGTTCAAACTCTCTCTTATAGCCTTACCTTACTCGGTCTACTTACTGGTTCATTTTCCTTATATCCTTTTACTTAATTATATATACCGTGTTTTTATACGTAGCAGACATTAAATGGTTTTAATATAATAAATATAGCGTTAAGCATGGGCGTAGTGTGTGACACTGTTATTTGATTCTATTAATTTTGTTTTTTACATCTACGAATATATACTCTAATAAAATCTAACTCTACCTTCAAATTACTAACTAAATTTATACTCATTCTATAGCTATTTTGTGCCTTTCATACTTAATATCACATATTATTTTATATTATATATCATTATTCTACTTATATATATTTATTAATTTTTTATCTCATTAATTATGCCTCTTATTAATATTTTACATAAGTATACATTATAATATCTTTACAATTTTTTAATTGTGAAACTCATCATTCAATTCTAATTCATCTGCTTTGATCTATTTTGTCTAATGTTCGATACTACAACTCGCGTCATATCTTATTACTCCTAGACATCCTTTATATTTTTCATTATATAATCAAAATCGGTCCTAACATACTCTTATCACTGTAGCACCGTTTAATACTGAAATTTCAACTCTTAGCTTCTCGACCTAGGTACGTTGCTCCGTTTTTTATCTTATTTTTTTATATGCTTTTTTTGCTGTACATTTTAAAATCATATCTTAAATGCCCTATCACTCATCATAACCTCCACCTTCTCGGGTTTTTCCAATCCCGGCCACTCTTGGTATAGCTTAACCCTCGGTTGATTGTTCTATTGAATCTTTTTTGGTGCGGTTCCACACGCGTCTTAATAAATGTGTCCGGGTGGGGTCGCTTTAGTTCACTATGGTGGATGTGTGTATAACCTATTTGTGAGGTTGATTATGATGATCAGGGCACTCCTCGGTGTTTGTGCGAGATTACGTCATTGTGCCGTTGAGATTCGGCCGGCTGTATGACGCGTTGACTTCCTTTATATGTTTTTAAAGAGATTAATTGTAATGACGCGCAGCATTTATAAATGAGAGGCGATTAATTCGATGAATTTGAACAAGTACTTACATTATCACATCATTTTCCTTTATAAGGCCGCTTGTCGTTATCAGCTCTTATGCGAACTAACTCTATACTAAATATTGCGGTTCTGATTTAACACTTCACTTCAAATCTTGCGATAAGAGATAATTCCAAATTCATAAGTTTTCTTCTTATTCGGGCATCTTACTTTCTGTTTTTTCTGGTCCAATTTCCTGTTGCCCGGCCCCTGTTCCTATGTAAATTTCTCTTAAGCTTTACTTGCAGGTGCGGACCAACTGCAACGTAAAAGTACGAGAGGGTCGTATAGCCTTCTCTTGGTTGCAATCCCATTAAATGGTGGCACTAACCTAAGCGTCTACACCTCAGGACAGGTGTATCGGCGGCTTGGACCTGCAGCTGGGGAGGCCGCGGGTGCGACGTCCGCTAGGCGTCATTATGGTCCAGGTCCGAGGGAGATGTGTGGCTAGGCGGCATGTTTCATGGTGGCGGGAGGGGGTTGTCATGCTGGGGTGGGCGGGTCCTGGTGTAGGAAGGCTGCTCGAGCACCGGGACTGAACGAACTCCTAAGCAGGGCCTCCGGGAAGAAACGCCACTGGCGGGGGAGGGTATAGTCGGTGTGAAATAGCTGGCATCGACGTATCGTCTTCAGTAACAGTGCATTTAATCATTCTTTCTATCTTGAAGGGGTTGAGGTCAACATCCCCAGGAACGTCTAGACAACCCGCGTCTTCTAGCTTGACAGTAGGTGATTATATTAGCTGGAGAGGGTGGGATAGGGGGTATAGGTGTATACAGTCTACATTAGTAGGTTATATTTATATTGTGGTGTAGTTATGGATATAGCACGAAAATTAGTTCTTTATATAGTATATATATAATATATATAGGCTTATAATATAATATAATAGAGTTGTATGGCTATCATTATTATATTATTTTAATTGTTGTTGTATGTAGGTAGTTAATTGCTTTTATACGTATCTTTATATATATATGATATTGTGGTTTTTAACAAGCTGTCGGAGTTTAAATACTTTTGGATATATGTTGGACTTGAAAGGGATTCGCATGGGTTTTCTGAGTGTCTGATGAGTGTGAGTAGGCGTTGGTAAAGTCTTTGTGTTAATGGCAGTGTTCAGATTAAGGCGGACTGGTTTTGCACTTTATTAAAATTGATGGGCTATTGGGGGCATTCGTAAAAGGGATCTTGAGAGTTTCTTTGGCGGAGTGTCTCGCTCTAGGTGTTCTGTGATCAGATCGAGGGTTTATGCCCTGTTTTGCCTGTGTTAATGCATAGTAGTGAGACTATGGTCGTGGAATTACGAGTTTGTTTATGGGGATCTGGAAAGTTCGAGAGTGATGTTCAGTTTTTATGGACAACATCTTAGGAGGCGTGTTTTTTTAGTGTCTTGTGAATAAGAAGATTGGTATTTTTAAAATTGAGGACATAAC